>VWZD01005782.1:189502-203877 GCA_013396695.1 Sakesphorus luctuosus
GCGGTTAATGGTGGATTTTGTGTCTTTGGGATCAAAATCAGTGGTTTGGGAAACCATCTATTTGTAACGATATCTCTGGTCTCAGAACAGATTGACAAGTTATCTTAATACGGGTACATGCAAATAGATTTCCTGTTTACAAAGCAGGTTAAAATATCCAAAAGTTCTTCCAGGCAAGAATCTCAAGACTGCTGTTTCAATTAATTTTGCTTTCACATGGCTCTTGATGGCTTTATTTGTAGCTCTACCATTTGATTAGATTTGATGGTGTGAAGTGTTCTCTCTCAGAGAATAAATGCTGAATTAATTATGTATAGATGTGACCTAGGATTTATGTATAAAAGTAAATAACTTTTACCCATTACTCTCCCTTTGAAAATTATCTTACTAACGATCTTCTGCATGAACAACTCTTTCTAGAGTTCATGCTCAGGGCAGGGTGAGGGGATTTCTTTGACAAGGCTCATCTGCTTTCTTTAGTCAGGACTCCAAGCATTAACTGGGGAAGATGTTCAAAGAACATTGAAAACAAACTCCAGGTTGTATACACAGTAGAGTTGGTTTGCTTTTTGCATAATGAAAGTATGCCATTGAAATTTACTATTGAGAGTAAAGGAATAATTTACCAGGAAAACATTTTGAGGGAGTCAGTTGTCTTTATCTTAGAGGCATATCATTTTAAGAACCAGGTTCTTCTGCCTAGGTAGAGGTACTCCACAGCCCTGTGAAGTGGTCACTTCAGAAAAGTCACATAGAGGATCCAATCCAGTAACCATAATCTTTCTCTGGAGTTTCAGTAATGGCTCTTGTGAGGCACAACCACCCCAAGAGCTGGGTGTGGCAAAACCGAGTTACATTCGTATTGCACTTTTTTCCTTCCAATTTAAAAAAATTCACAGCTCTGGCAACATATCGCAGAAAGAAGAGAGCTATCATCTCTAGCATGTGTTGGAACAGGCAACTTTAACATAGTTATAGAGGGGTTGTAGTCACAGGTCAAGAGTTAGTTCTTAAGAGATGAACCTTTGCCATTGACTGGGGAATCCAGGAGAAAAAGTGACTGAGAAGGTGACAGAGACTGTCATGAGTTTGAGTAGCAATTTAGAGTTCTACTTTAACAGCGTTTATGTAGTTGCAGATACAGTTTGATTTATTTTTGCTTAGACAGGGTTTTTATGCTCCTTATCTAGGAATGTTTATGGCTGACTTGGGAACAATGTCATGAGATTTTATGGGGTCCCCTTTTAGCCAAGGTACATGATCTTCCAGTCTGCCTCACACTGGTTTCTGGCCCAAAGTTTGCCCATGGCCAAAATTCCAGGAGAGTCACTTTTCCCAGTAATCACCCTCAGATTGTAACAAGCAACTGCAATACCACTTAAAGTCTACTAATTTGGGCAGGGGGATACTCAGTGAAGGGCAAAAAGCCCCTGTCCCTAATAGTCATCGTTGTCCAGAAACAAATCTTTCTGCACAAATATAAAAAAAGTGTGATTGCATATAGAAAGACTTGGACACAAATCTTCCAGCTAGTAATTCCCACTGCTGAGCTCTGCAGAGAATCCCATGTCTCTCACTTAGTGGGTTTTTTTTCAATACATCTACAGTGTACCAGGTGTACTTCAGGAGCTGGAGAGGGATTGTGGGATGTAGAGCATGAACCCCACTCTTGGCAACTGGAGAAGCACCGTTCTTCAAAGAACTGGACCAGGAACTGTAATCACAAAGTATGGGATTAGTCTGGGCAGGTGTAGGTGTCCGCAACATAGCAGTCAGTTCATCACTTCAGGCTTTCTTCCTAGCTAGCAGAGAGAAATGTTCACTTCTGCCCATGGCTTATCCATCCTCAAGTTTATATGTGAAATAGTAAAAACGAACTGCACCCTAAAATATCTGGTTTACTCCATATGCTGTAAAACGAGTCTGGCATGACTAGCTCCAGTACAACATCTATGGACACCTTAAGTTCAGTGAGCTGAGTCCTACTTAGCCTGTGCGCAGCCCCGTCTTTCTGCTCTCAGCCTTTTCCTTGGTTCCCCCTCAGAGGCAAGGGCATCAGCTGCCACAGTCCTTCCCTTACTGTAGCTGAATCCTGCAAGGCAAGATTTTCTGTTGCCCATCTCGCAAAAAGGAGTGGACAGGGCAGAGTTACCTGGACAGAAGAGATCTTACTTAAGAAATAAACCACCTCTGGGATACCCAAAGTATCCATTTTCTTGTTCTTGTAGCTCATTGTGCAATAAGAAAGTTGTGCCACAGCACCGGGCTTGAATCTCATCTTGCTGCCTGAGAGCAAAGTTTCAAATTACAAATGCAGGAGAGACTTTGGCACACTTATTTTTCATTGGTACAGCTGTCTTAAGTTTTCTGATTCTGTTTTTGTAGGTCAGATAATGATCTTCATGAGATGTAATAATTCCCTTCCTCATAAGTGGATTCCTCTCATTTGTGCTGCTGATTGCTCAGCATCCATAAAAGCAGGAGCATTTGGTTGCAGATGTAAAGTCAGTTTTCTAAGTCACTGTGTGAATGCTAATCAAGAGGTAGAGTTATGTGTGTGTCTGTTTCATATTTTTGTATCAGTTGTTTGTGTGAAGGAAACCATTAATATGTTTATAAAAAGGAAAGTGAGATTGTTGGCCTCAGAGGTACTGCCATGGAAAACCTTTTGTAAGTCCATTGGTTAATCGTTTTAAATGTGATCAAATCAGAAGAAATAAGGCAGTTTTATGGCTGATGATCTCCTTAAATATCTTACGTTTTCTGATAAGCAAATGTCGTCATCAAAACTAACACTATGTAATAGTTATAAACCTTTCTAGTCAAAACAAAACTGAATAACCATGTAGATGGAAATAACACAGTGAATAGAAAATCCACTGTAATTTGAATTAGTTGTGCTCACAGCACAACTGTCATGATTCAAGCCTTTCATAAATCCTTGTCAGTCAAGCAGAATACGTAATAACAAAAATGTCCTATGATTCGGTGTGTATGATGAAAATGTAAGTACTTTTAAAATTTTATCTTTTTTTATGTACCGTTAATAAAAATATTAATTTTTTCTGTCATATGACACTGCCAGTTTTTTCATGCTGGGAATATGATAATGCCTTTAGTCTTCTAAGGGCAGTTGGACAGCACAGCAAGCTGCAATGTGCTGTTAGTCATCTAGTGCTGCCATGTGTTTGGTGCTGGTATAAAGAGCAGTAAACATGCTATTTTAGTTTTGCTTGGGGGAAGATAACTTTTGTGTGTTAATGTTTTTTTTTTAATACTACGCCTTTTTTAGGACTGTTTAAGTATTACTTTTTGTGTATAGTTGGGAATAATCAGTTGCTGAAAGAGCAAAAGAAATATTTAGACGACATAAACTTTAGTAAAAAGTGAGGAAGAGAAGCAGTGATGCAAATCAAATGTGCAGTTGGATCAGTGATTGATTCTGTAAGGAGGGTGGCTGAATGATAATAGAGAAGACTGAGAGGGGATCTCGTATAAATATCTCAAAGGCTGGTGTCAAGAGGATGATGCCAGACTCTTTTCAGTGGTGCCCAGTGACAGGATAAGGAGTAAAGGCAATAAACTAAAACATAGAGTTCCACCTCAACATGAGGAACTTCTTTACACTGAGGGTGGCAGAGCACTGGAACAGGCTGCCCAGGGCAGTGGTGGAATCTCCCTCTCTGAAGACACTTAAAACTTATCTGGACGTGTTCCTGTGTAACCTGCTCTAGGTGACCCTGCCTTGACAGGGCAGTTGGACTGGATGAACTCCAGAGGTCCCTTCCAACCCCATCTGTTCTGTGATTTTGTGACGTCAGTTTAGGGTGACAGATACGACATCTCTTGACATTCCTCTAATCCTTCACTATTTATTGACGTTCATGTGGTGCCTATGACTACAATATTGGCAGTACTTAAGACAGAAGCTGTGTGCCATAGAGAAGTAGGATCATCAGTGCTTTGTGAAAGAACTGTGAATAAAATGAAGTTGCAAAATTGAGAGGTGAAACTTGATGTATTGCATTATAATGTTTCTTTTTCACTTAAAGACCTTCCCACAGGCATGTTGGTCAACATGTTACATACGCAAGTAGTTTCTCTTTATGCGTAAAAAGTTCTCTTTCTTAGTGGGATACGCTTATTTTTAAGAAATCCATTGCTCTTGGGAGATTGGTCCTGAAAAATTCCTTTGATTTCAAGGCTTAAGAATTTGGTAACACAATACAACTTATGTAGAATAAATGGATGACTTTTTGCAGATATATTTTTTTTCTGTTTGTTGTCCAAAGTTTTCTACCTTATTAGAGTTGTAGTAGCAGTACAATAATCATTTTGCAATCCCAACTGGAACAAGAATGGCTATGGCTGCTATCTAAACATCTACTGTTGAACTTTGCTCTGTAGTTCTGTTTATTTTATGTGCTCTTCATCTATGTTCTGACTTTTATAGTTCATGTCATACCTTCTTAGTAGTAGCAATGGCTCTTTGTTCTTTGCATTGTTGGCAGCCATAGACCTTAAGGCATTTTACAAAGGAACGGTAAGTGTCACTGTCCCATTTTATTGAGGAGCAAACTCCAGGACTGGAAGTGACCTACTGAAAATCTCACAGTCTGAAGAAGAGCCAAGACTTCCTAAAAAAACCTACAACTGTAACTGCCAGATTAAAAATATTTGTGACTGTGTGCCTAGGAGAAACAGAAATCTCAGTAATCTGATATGCATGTGTGTGTACCTACATGTGTGAAATCTTTAGACAGGGGCATTGTTTTAAGTAAAGAGTCCATGGGACCTTAAATTTCCATACTTTAAAGTGTGTCTAAATATCACTCACATATTAAACATCTAAATAATGCTTACAAATATAAACTAGGAGAGTGATAGCTTTCTTGAAATTGAAATCTGTGGCTGAAAGCAATATAATGTTTTGACCCCTAAAGTATGTAAAAGCAGGACTCAGCTCTGTGCTGCTGGAGTATCATGTAGGTTGTGCATGCATTTTTTCTGGGCTTAATTTAGTGTCTTCATTTCTTATGTCCTCCCAGTAAGAATGTTTCTGTTTGGGGGATTTTAATCAATTACTTTTTAAAGGTTACTTGCTTTAAAGGTAAATACAACAGATTATTGTCTGCAGTGTAAGATCAGCTAATAACCAAGTCATGATACCTCATTAGTTGATGTATTTTAGTGATATTATTATAAAAGGTATGTTGACCACAAACTGACTCAGAACTTGACTGTAAGAAGATCCCAAAAATCTTTTGAGCTGTAAACTCAGTTGAACTGCGAAGAAATGCATAAGATACGTGAAGAGCTCATTTACTAAATTAAAACAGATTCATCTATCACTGGGTCACATTGCAAATGTGTATGTTTATACTCACATCCCTTTGACCGTTTTTCAGCTCATGTTTTGTACTTCAGAAAATTGCATGGTGTCATTTGTTCTCTCACTCGATGGCATAGTGCTGAACTCTCTGTTACAAGATCTTTTTATGCAAATTGCTAGTTTTTCTGCCAAAATAAGAGCTTATCACTGTCATAAGCTATCTTTACAAAATACCTGAAAATACTGTGGTTACCTGCCTTGCTGAATAGGAAGATGGTATGATAAGAGATCGCTTAAGTATATGCAAGCTGTTCTCTTTCCTTTGTAATTCTGAAGAAAAGCAGGCCAGAATTTCACCATAATTCTGAGTTGATGGTTTATTTATTATGGGGTTGTTGGGATGAATAGAACAGAATGTAATATAAACTCATGGATTGGGTGTCTTATTAAAAACATAGAACTCTTTTATACAAATCATATCCTAGTAGCAAGGTAATTATAGTTATTTCAAGTGTTCAGGCACCATTATGCTTCCATGAGAATTTATGAGAAAGTTGACTTTGGTTTCTAAAGCGTATTTTTTGAAATAATGTCATATTAAAAACATATTGGAAGTTTATTTAAATGTTATGCATTATGTATCCAGATGACAGCGAGGTCCAGTCCTCTGTGTGCTTCACAGACAATAGTCCCACAAAGATCTACACATGATGAACTTCGACCTAGAAAAAATTCTGCATGCTTTTGTGAATATGTAACACATAAAACCCCCCACTGCTTCCAGATATAGGGGAAAAGAAAATATTCACTAGCACTGTTCACTTTGGATTTATTTTAAATTACCCATGCTTTATATTTAGTTTGAGATAGTTAATGAGCCTGCGTAATGCAGTCTTCAGAGAAAGACCCCCACTGGACAAGGGTGTCCAGTCAAGGGTAGAAAGATTGGTTTTACTGAAACATTTCAGTGGAAGAAAATATAAATCATTCTAGGAACTTTTCTGACTGTATATTGGAAGCTCTTGACTTCAGAGAAATGCTTTCAATTTTCCTCTAGAATATGTTCTTTTTGTTAAAAATTAAATACATATATTAAAAGCTGAGGAAAATGGGAGATGATATTAATATATATAGTCTTTTGAAAACAATATACAATCAGGCACATTGTATGAAAGAATTATTAAGTAAAATAATTTTTTTATTTGAGTCATCTTTCAGTGACATTGGCTCCTGTTGCCACTGAAATGCACATTAACACTCACTTCAAAAGAAAGTGGAGATTGTCCTCATTACCTGTATTCAATGCTGCATCACTAATAGATAGGGAGAAACTTGTGATTGGAGACTCCTTTTCAAAAATATCCTCCTTCTAATACCTGACATACTAGTTCTGATAATTTTCATAGTCTAAATATGGTGTATCTAATAACATATAATCATATTGATTTAAAGGCTATGAAATTCTTATTATATTATGAATGTTACTTAAGCTTATTCAAAGTCACTTCTATATTGTGCCTTATTGTCATTTAATTTATCAAGGAGCTTCCCAAACTGTCTCTTTTTGTGATATTTGCATGCTCTTGATATAATCTTTGATTGTGATTTTATTAGAAGTTGCCTGCCAATTAGTTTTATTATGTCCATCCAGTCCTTAAATATTCCGGAGGGTAGTAATACCAGCTTTATATAAATAAGCCAGGGGTTTTGCACGTTTTATTGTTTGTTGTTTTCTCTCCAGTCTTCCATCATGTTAGATCCTGTCGTACTCACAAATTTTTAAAATCTGATTTATTATAGAGGCTATAACAACAAAACTGCATATTTCCTTGAAGAGTATTTCCTAATAGCAGAGCAAGACTGTCATTAAATTTTTCCTTATGTGATTTTGATTTACAGTGTACATAGGAATCTTTCTTTTTCTGTGCATATATTGTGTTTAATCCTTATTTTGACAGCATCTTACCTGCATAAAATTTATGTGTCTTATTTTTGCCTACTATTTAACTGGCCATTTCTATTTTTATAGTAACTTGTATTCAATATCAGCTACCTGCTCACACTTTGAACACACACAAAAAAGAAGCACTCTCACTAATGATCACAATAATCCTCAGCAGCAAATAGAGCTTTATCTGTCAGTTCCAAGAAAAAATAATAATTTCTGTAATATAGAGATAATAAGAGATTAGTGCCTCTGTTCTGAAAAGCCTGACCTTCAAATCATTAGCTCTGCAAGATTCAAGCACCGTGGTGTAATCCTGCTATGAAAGGCAAGTTTGTTTTACTTTTGTATTATATGATCCTCATCCATGAGCTAATATATATTGAAATCGCTGGAAAGATGTAGTACTACTTGGCTTGAGTTACAGAGACTAAAATTACTGTAAAAGGCATGTTTGTGTTTGACCAGTAGTAAGTCTAAGACCATGAAAATAAGGTTTGTTTCTTATATTTTAATTTTATGCCATGTACTCTCACGAGCCATCTTTTTATATGCCATCTGCAAGAGAATTTGGAATTTGAAATCTGTGGTACGGACTGGCTGATTGATTATTGCAGATTTTCATGTTTGTTATTATGATGTGTAATTTTCTGCTGCCCTTTCTTAATTTCTTTTCTGTCTATGGTGATAAGCAATTTTTTTTCCATATTATTTTTAAATGATTGTCACTTCTTGATCTCTAATAGGTTTGACAGTGCCCTCTGTATCAATACAGCAGGAAAATTTAATGTTCAATTTTAGCCCCTGCTTTGCATAATTTATAGAGAGGAAAATGGCCTATTAAATAGTTCAGAAGTAGTGAAATTAGCTTCTTATTGTACTGTAATTTTTGGTACTAACATATGGAACAACATTTATGAATATTGTATTAGTTCAAGACAAGTGCATTTGATCCTTAAACTTATTAATACGCATGCTCTGTTGCATTAAAATCTGTATTTCGGATAACCTTGTGGTTTAGTTGGCATAGCAGTTTGGAAGTGTTTTCACTTCAGAAATAACTAGAAGTTTGGGAGAGAATCACTTTTTTCTGTAGAGATAGGTTGTACTATCACCATTTCATATTTTTTTTTTTCCATCTCATTCTGCCTTATGCCTGAAAGGGCTTTAAAATTTTGTAAACACTCACTGCTACTTGTATGTGTTGGCTGTAATTCAGATGCTCTCAAATATTAAAATAAATGCCTAATTCTTTCTTGTGCTTATATTTTTCTTAGCTTTTCATCATGTTTGTTACAGATTAGTTATATGATAAATCTATTATAAAACAAGACAACAGTCACAATAAAGAAATCTTGCTTTGTAATAAAAATTTATCGTGATTTACAAGGGAAAACACAGAACAACTCTTCCCGTATTGGCACGTTTTGCCTCTTGTCTGTTGACTGTTTCTTCATCTGCTTTCCCTTTGAAAAGGGCAAGTGCTTCTTCACTAAGCCAAGTTTGTAACCCAGAGAGGAGACTCAGAAATGAGCAGCCATAGGGACCTGCAAAAATAACCTGTAATCATCTTCGATGGCAAACTGCAAGGTATTACAGAAAATGCTGCTGTCTCGCATTGCTCCCTGCCTTGCCCAGATATTAAAGCCATAGTGATGCTGTGACAGGGTTTTTTTGTGCTGGTGTCTCTCTGTGGCACAGCTGAACTTTCACATGCTTGTCAGTAGTGTTTTCCTCAGTGCATGTTTGATACTGGACTGATGCCAAAAATACTGGGTGCAAATTAGGATTTCATAGCAGAGTTGTGCCAGAGTATTCATTTGGGAAGTTTGGCTGAACGGTCTGTCTCTAACCTAAGTCTTCATGTGCAATTGTCCACTTTCAATAATATAAACACAAAGAGAACAATTACATCTTACAGTTATGCAGTGTTTATCTAGCACAGATCCACTGCCCAAGTCTGTAGGTGTTTTTACATACTGACTGCTGCAACTAATGCAAATTGGTCTGAATGAAATGTCACAAACAGCTATTTTAAAACAGAAACATTCTATGACTGTCACTACATACCTGTTTTAACTTCTACTGTGAATAAAAAGCTGATTCAAAATATAAATTTTGCACCAGGACTACCATTATCTGGACTCAAACTCTAGCTGATTAAAAGAAGGAGCTTCTCCCAAGTTTTCAGTTTCCCTTCCAGTAGATTGACCTCAAAAGTGAGAGGAATGTCTGTATGTCATCACAATCTAGCTGGATTGGGACTTTAGACCGTCACATTTTAAAAGAAATTCAAAGGCAAAGTAACCCTTAGCACAGGTACTTTGGTTGAAGCAGAGCATGGCTGTATTTTACTGTAGCTGAAACTTCAGTGGGATCACATGCAAGGGGCAGCAGTGCAAACAGGCTTGCAAGAACAAAGTCTAAACAAGGTTTAAAGGAAAGTTTGTTTGAGGTGTGGTACTTTGGAGGCTGCCCAGAAAAATTTACTCTGTAGAGAGTGTGAAGTTACTATTTCAGGATGCAGTGGTGAAGAAACAGGCCAAGTTTTTGGTCAGTCTTTCTGTTACAGATCCAGAACAGAAAGTCAAACAGTTTTAATCCTGGAAAGGGGGGGGTTGACCATACAAATAAGAAATATAAGGAATGATTTTTCCTGGGACTAGAAGAAGCATGAAGCAGGAAATTCTGTGACTTAAGTAGGGGCTTTCTGGTTTTTTATTTCAGCTTTAAAATTCTTTTGAGTTGCCCTGAGCAAGAACCTGAGTGGGAGGGAACCTCTATACACTTGACACAAGTGTAGCACTTTGTGTAAAATGCTTAAATGGCAGGCTGGTCCTGGATCCTTTGCCATGCACATGCTGAAGGCACGTCTTGGAGGGTGACATGCATGCATTAGCAACCATCAAAAGCAGAATTTCATTCCTACCATGGAATTGTATTTATCTTTGGAAGACAAATCTTTCCATTTAATTGTATTTTGCTTTTTGAATGTAACATGCATAATGAGATAATTGAATACCATACAGCTACGTATTTCTGAAAAAGGTGATAAGCCATCCTCTCCATGGGTTTCTGATCATCATTTCTAAATGTATCAAGAAGATACAGATTACTTCAACCATTGCACTAAACAGGAAATCTGTGCCTAAGCAATGAAAATAGGTGGACATTTCTGCATAGGGGCAACGAGATACGCTGCGTCACTACTGCAGAGGATTTTGAGTTTGTCATCTCTACAGTATTTGCAATCATAAATCATGTTATGTGTTTATTAGCTGAAATGAACAATATAATTTGTGGCACTTTTCTCCTTAATCATTTTATGATACTTTAAATAATCGGAATTTTACCGTTACTTCAAGATCCACTGGAAAGAAATTTATTCTCCATGTTTTGATTTTTTTCCCCATTACAATTGTTTCAAATAGTTCCTTTTTACTTGACATCAAATGAGTCATTTACTTGCTTCTTTTTATCTTTAATCACCCTGATGTGAAAATTCACTATGTACATTATGTTGGGTACCTCCATTCTTTTTAAGAGCAAGTAAGAGAAGGCACATTGGTCCTTACAGTTTTGAATGTCAAGTTGATAAAGGTGTGTTAAATTAATTGATTCTTAAGCAATTAAAACAGGAGAGGATAATATATTTTCAGAATAGAGCATTAGAAAAACTAAAAAACTTGGAAACACACATGGCAAAGTCTATTTGCTCAAAAGGGAGTTTAGAGATTAAAGGAGTAATTAAAAAATGAAATTCTGTTCTCAAAATGCACATGGGCATTTTGAGGCAGTGAAACTTTAACTCTGCTCTGCCTGGGCAGAGTGTTACTGTCTAGGACAGTAACATTGTTTAGACTTTCTACAGCATAACCGTGATTTAGTATTTTGTGCTAATGTGATGATTTCTCAGGTTTACAATGTTTCTGGTTGTTTTGGACCAAAATTCATGCACAATGAGTCAAAATCACCATGATAGAGAAATGTGTTTCTGGGTTTATCTGACTTTCCTCATCAAGTTCTGAACAGCAGCATTAAAAAAATGCATCGACCAAAGTTGCCAAGAATATTTTGAACTCTTCTCTGCTTGCACATAACTAGAAAATACACTGCTGACTGAATTTTTCAACCTTTTGGCAATATATTATGAAGCGATAGCTGGCAGGTAGTTCAGTACTTTTTTCGCTGGAAGGCCTTGTAATGTAATCACAGTTGTAAAAGGAACTTGTGAGTGAAGCAACTTGATCATTCCTCGCAGTGCTGCGGTGCCAAGTGGTTACAGGATAAGAAGGGAGAGGCAACGCCGGGACCCCAAAGATTTATTCTACCCAGAAACAGCACAGGCTATTTAAACAAAGGTGAAGCTGCTTTAGTTGCTGGCTGCTTGCTAAGGATTATATCATAGCCAATGTTTAATTTTGCTTAAACTAAAGGTAAGCCTGTATTTTCTATATCTTATTGTGATGAGCCTACTCCTGAGTCTGATTTTTAGTAGCAACAGATAGTCTGGGGTTATAACTTTGCAATGCTACAGTCAGTAAGGAAAAACATGAATTGGTGAATCTGATACATTAGAAATTCTCTCTTGAGGGCTAGTAACATTTTTATGGGAAATGTGATACCCGCCTGGGTGGTGCTGCTAGTGGTAAAATGAAACTTGAAGGGCTTGAAAGGTGCAGTTGGAGAAAATCAAAGTACAGAAAAGACAGAGCATTTTCAGATCAATTCACAGGTTGGTAATTATGACTGTAATGAAGCTGTAATGTCTCCTGATTATTATGCTATGCCATTAAATTAGGGTTGATCTACTATTCAGAAACTTTTCAACTACACAAAAAGGCATGTAACATCTTTTTACTTGAAGATACTTTGGCACCGGTGGTTTTGACAGTGTTTCAATTTACAGTTTTTTTCAGAGATTATTAAAATAATTAGACTTTGGATTGCCATTAAGTACAGTACATAGTTCTCAGGAAACTTTGCAAAGATACACCGCAATAGTGAGGTTATTTTTAGTGATGTCTTATAAATATCTTTGGTGATATCATCTTGTAAAATATTGTCTGTTAGTAGTCATACTGTCATGTTTTTAATAATAAATACTGAAGTACTTGCAATTATGAAAACTTACTTAAAAACAGTCTCAAATTTACTGAAATTGTTATGGCTGCCAAAAAAGTCATCAAGTTACTTAAATATGTATAAATTCCTAAGGAAATGAAATGTTGGTTTAGTTTATCTGAAAGATCTCCTCTATTTTTCTTCTGCAGTGTTTTCCCCTCCTGTATTAACTGCAAACTGTGTCCCAGCACCCTTTCACTGGACAAATGTTATTTCTATACCATATGTCAGTTGTCTTCTAAAGGTTGACTGATAAAACCCAATTTTTTATAGGACTGTGTTTTTATGTAAAAAATGTAACTGTTGAAGTGCAAACAGCTCTTCTGAGCTTCTTATTTTGTTCTGTCTCGTGTTCTCCGCCAGTCTAACAAAAAAGCCAAAAGTATATGAGAAAGTAAGTGCTTGATACTTTGTAAACTGTTTAAATAGTAAATAATTTGTCGGAAACATGACTTTGGTGTTTTACTAATTGAACGTCACTGAAAGAGACTTTATGAGTAGAAGAAGATGGCATGTAGATCTATCATCAGTTTCACTGACATATCCTGCTTTTATATAGCTCTTTGTATATGTGTGAACAAGGTAATTAATATACTTTCATTTCTGTATGTTTATAAAGCGAGCTTAGCACAATCCCAGCAGTAAAAGCTCACTGCTATATATCATCTTTGATTGCTTCACTTTGGCTGACAGACAGTGACTCTTTTCTCTTCATTGCAAGTATGTGGACAAAATTATTAATCTTTATAAGTAATTTCAGAAGCCATAACTGATCATTTTCTGACCAGATACCTTTGTTTCTCCTTAAGATACATGTGTCCTGATTTTTCACAGGTTTTCTTCCCTGACAAGTATCAGAATGAACGTATAAAAACACATGCTTGGTTTTACTTTTCTGGGTTTTGCTGGGGTTTTTTTGCTTTGTTTTTTTCCCATGAAATAGGTCTAAGACTATCTTTTCTACAGGACATATGATTTGCAAAAGTAGTTGCTCAAAATTTCGAGACCACTGTCAGGTAGTAAACAATGGCCTGATTTCCTAGTTCTTGTTTACTTTTGTTTTGATCATGGGCATATTCCTGTCGTGTTCTCAAATTGCTACTTCAGTTTCATGCAAGTCACTAGGAGCTGTTGGATAAGGAAAGTTGTTTTCCTTTGAAATCTAAAACTGTTAAGAGTTTGAGTCTGCAAGTTTGCTTTTCAGTAAAAAATCCAGTCAAAAGCTGAGATTCTGCAGTACACTGGCTAAAATGCCATCAAAGCATTAATACAACCATTAACAGCACTTCAGTGAAGTCTTTTGTTAGGATTGGTGCTTTTTGTTACTTTGTGTATTAATGGACTAATTAGATTATGATTTCTTTTTATTTTCTGAAAATATTTCTTGGGAATGAAACTGGCTTACCAGATGAGTATGTGAACTGATAAATATAGTTGTGAGATCATTTTTTCCAAATTTCTGATAAAACTGCTTGATAAATTAACCCAGCTAAAAAGGTGAATATTCTTTCTAGAAGGTTTAGTTATTTATGTTAATGTTGTTTGTGGATTTGTTTTAATAAATAGAAATGGGAAGAAGTACATGATAGTTTATATTTGGATTTTAAACCTCAGAATCTAACACCACAGAATATAAACAACATTCTCCTTTCTTTGAATATATTATGTGATAGTTTGAAGAAAGATTTAAAAGACCATTACTAAATTATTCCATGTCTTTTTATAAACAGTATTATATTCAGGAGAGTATAGCACAATACACAGAGTGGAAAATACTGGGAAGTATTGCAAGATATAAAGTCTAAAAACATTTGTATTTAAATGTTGAATTTTATTCCTATTTATCTTCTGTCCATAGTCTAGTTACTAAGTATTTTCAGTCTTAGTGATCTATCTACTGCTGAGTTCATCTGAGAGATGTGCACATATATGTGCTGGTTTAGAGGTAAACCAGCAGGAGAAATGAGCTCAACA
>VWZD01005782.1:204065-322823 GCA_013396695.1 Sakesphorus luctuosus
GACAATATAAAAAAAAAAAAAAAAAAGCTCTTTGAGCCATTTCTTGTTTCCCCCCTGTTTTAGAATTATAAGCCAAGGGGTACTTTGTCAAATGTATATAAATATATTTGTAAATACATTTTGTTGGTTTATAAAAGTGCTACATGCAAAGTGAGTGGGATGCTGCAGAATTCGTAACTCAGCATGCCTCCAAGCAGGTAAATTTGAGGTTGTAAAAATCACTAACACATCAGAAAGGACCAGAAGGAAATGTTCCCCTTGGCTGTTCTTTTTATAGTTCTTTGAATTGAGGTTGACCCTTACTATTCCAGTTGGCGTAACCTTGTTGGTGTCTCAGTCAGTTTGCAAACTCACCATATGGTCACAGTCCTGCAAGCCTTCAGTCACAGCTGGCTTGGAGCTTTAGTCCTTTTAGGCTTACTTTAGATGAACATGAACATACTTGATACCATGAATAATTTGCCCTTGAGTCGTGCAATTACATCGCATATTAGCACTCTGCTTGTGATCCCTTTCATTGTGGATTAAGCAATAGTGTATGCTTTGTTCTCTGGTGTGTTCTTTTGAAATGACCATGAATTTTCCATGCCACATACCCAGGTGCCGCATGTGTGTAAATTTTCTTCCTTTTTTAGTGTTAACCTACTAGTTGCACTCAAGTGTGATTCTAGACAGTGCTCACTTACTGCCCAATAGGCAGTACATAGAGGCTCATGTCAGGATTGTCTTCTGCCCTACAGCACTTCAACACTGTCTATTGACTAAGCTGCCAAACTTATTTGCTGGTGTATTCTCGTATGTCCCCGAGCCTTTACCCATGGCATGTAACACACACCTTGGCACCTTGGTTAAAAGCTTTACTCCATCATCCCCTCCTGACAGTTCAGACTTCCTAATCTGAGACAAGCAGAATGTAGTAACTGACTGCAAGCCCCACATGAAGAACAAAGGAAAAGCCAGGCAAGTAGTGGTGCTATGTGCAGTCATGCCTTTGCTATGCAGAGGGCAGGGAGGGGACAATGTCCTGGCCTTTTCCTCTGTGAATTGGATACCTTAGAGATGTAAAGCTAGCCTTGCGGTGTCTCTGGTAGGCCATCTTATATCTCTAGATACTATCACTGACCCCTCTCTAGTATAATTCTGTTGTCAGTAGCTCCTGGTTGCTATACTTGAAAGCGAATAGGAAATACAGAAATTGGGGACACATCAATTGCATTGATATTTTGTGCAAATGTAAGATAGTGCATATTTGCTTTTTGCTCTGCTTGGTCTGTTAACTTAATTTTGTCTAAGGAAACCAAAATCAGAGACTAGTTTCTTGTTAAACCAAAAAGGAATCACTATAGGCTATATTTATAATAAGTAAGTGCAAATAGCACATTTCACACACTCATCAGCGTGTTGTAGCAGGAGTGCTACAACAAGCCTGTTGATAAATTGCAAAATGCTTACAAGCTGTGTATATTTTGTAGATGCAAGTGGCTGCTTTATGATCTTTTGGCATCAATTATTAAATCTGCAAAAATGTTCATCACAAACGCTTTGTAATAGGTTTCTCTAGCTTGTACCTGTTAAGCCACGTGTTTACATTTAATTTATGCACATCAATCTGCATTCCTGCATGCAGAAAGCCTTACACAATTGACACAGCAGACAGAAGCACACAGACCATGTTGGAGTAAATGTTACCTCTAAATGGTATTCAGTATAGAGGCAGCTTATCTTCAGTCTGCACAATGAATATAGTGTAATTTACACAATACAGGCAAATAAGTGCAGCATATTGTAAAATTTAGTTATACATATCAAACTAATAGAAATTGGGAGCATGACCAAGCATTCTCCAACAGATATCCAGATGAGCAGAAAATCTTAGTACATCATAGCATAGATACTGAACTTGAATATTTTATGAACCTGTATTGTTCATATAAAGATAGCATTCCAAAGATATATGCAGAACTGTAAGATTAAAAGTAACGCAAGATTTAAAAGTGTGTTATCAATAGCAGAAGAAACCCTGGTAGTTGTTAAGATCCTGTATTTCATTGTGCCGCCAAGGCAGGTTTGGAAGTTGTACCCCAGAGTGAGTTGATGTTACTGGGGTGGCTTTAGAAATAGCAGCAGTTCCCAACTCAGCAGTGTGCCAAGCACATCCCTCCCTCCCAGAACTAGATTCTACTAAGAAGTTTTCAGGAGTGCCCCAACAAGATAAACTGTCTCTTTAGTTTTTGTGATAAAAGTGGACGGAAAAGATATCAGATGCATAAAACTTTCAAAACCTGTGCAACATGTATTTTGGTTCTTAACCATGGGCAAAAGCAATTGCCTCTATTCCATAAACCCCTTGCCGTAGTTTACCGTTCTGTTGGGTTACTTTTATGTTATATTTCTGATTGTACTGCGGAGTATTAAGACTAAGGTTATAAAATTAAATATATAGGAGGACTCTAGTTTTCCCAGGAAATGTTGTGGGTATTAGTAGCAGTTATAAGAGGTGACAAAAGGATGCTTTTAATCTTCAACCTGCAAAAAAATGTTGATGAGAAAAGAAGTGGAATCAGTGCTGTAAGACAGAGAGCAGTGACTTGAAAAGTATTTGGAAAAAGACAATCTGGTATTTCCAGCACAGCAAGACAAGGTTCTGAACTTGCTCATGGCCATGCACAAGGATTCTTGCTTCATGGTCTGTGCATTTAAAATCTGTGGAGCAAAGAAGTGTGTTCAAACAGCAATATTGACGTTATCCATGACAATGTAACATTACTCTTTAAAAAAAACAAAATTCACTTGCTATTTTCAATCTCTATTGTGGCTTGAAGCTAAAATATTAATTTTTGTAATTTAGTCAATGAGTATTTTTTAAAGTGATTATTTCTATGATGATGTTCATTATGCTGTCCCAACAGCTTGGCTCTAATCTGTAAGTTTCAGCATCCACCATGTTGTCCAGGTGGTCCAGAACAACACCTCTGTACCAATTGTGCCATGATGTTCTTGTAGAGTCTTATCATTTCCCTTTCCTGAGCACCGAATACTCACAAGCAATCCTATTCAGCTGAACACATTTGAGGCTTTGCCATATTATATCCTTTAGGTCATGCTGCCTCATCTGGCTGGCTCCAGAAAAGAAGGTAGAGCTAAACCACATAATCTTACATGCTTTGTAGAAGCAGATGGAAACAGAGACACTTCCAGACAGGTCCTGACAAGACAGAGAGAGAGAAAAAAACCAATATTGGTGACAAATGTATGCCTACAGAAAGTGTGAAAATCCTGCTTTGGAGTACAATGCTGTGTGTGCATTATACTTCAAAGGCCACCTTTTGATTAATTTTTGATGCTCAGCCTACCTTTCAGCATTGGTACGCTGAACACAACCTCTGTTTTTAAAAACAAAGTTCAGGACCAAATGTAGCATCTGGTTTTCTACATACAGAGTCACTGAAGCTCCAGCAAATACCTTCCACACCTGCACTGCATAAGAGTGGAGCCTGGTCTGCCTGGTGTGCTTTCACTCCCCTGCTCTCCATCCCATTTAGCAGCACTGAATAATGTGTTTTCAGCTAACCAAGGACTGGGAATTTGGATGACTTGTGGTGGTCTGCAGGAAAACCTCAGAGCTGTTGCCCTCAGAACGGAGTAAAGCATCTTTGGAAGTAGCTGATCCCTTCCACTCAGAGGCATTTGTTTCTCTATTTCTGGGTGGCCGTAGATAAACAACCCTGGCCCAGAAAGCTGAAGAGGGAAACCACAGTCTCTTTCACTGTGGTCCTGTCCCCTCTAAGCCCGATATACAAATTGTTTGCTTTTTGGTTTGGCCATGTTTGCTATTTCTCTGCTGGCTCCAAAGAGGTTATTCTGATAGCTGCATGGTGTGATTTCTCCTTGACCTCCACCAGCTCTGCAGACCCAAAGAGCAAGGACCAGCTGCTCTGCAAAGCTTGTTTGAACACCCTGAGAACGGGCAGGCCATGTGGGCTCTACCAAAGACCTAAGTTTTATGTGACAAAAGGTCAAGATCTGCCAGTTTCAAACATCACCAATGTCACTGTTAAAGAGGGAGGTGGAAAACTTCTCAGGACAATTCAGTTCCCCAAAGGAGATGGAAGTGGAAGAAACATTTGCTTTTTCAGATGTTTCCCTGAGCAGATGATGAAAAGGAGGCACAAACTTTGCAGAGAGCAAATGAAGGAGCACTGAAATGAAGAGGCAAATGCAGAAGAATGTTTTTGCATGTACTTGCATGAAACTGTGTCAAATCTTTTATTTCCTGTGAGAAAATATTGTTCCCCATTGAATTTTGAGTACCCATTTTGAACTAAATGAAAAAGAACAGGACACTGGGTTTGAAGACAATACACATCTTACATCACGTGGAGACTTTGGTGAAAATATTTAGTTAAAGATTGTTGAGAATATGTGTCGTCATCTAGAAGTATAATTGCTGCCATGCAATGGCAGAATTCATTGTAGATCGGCCATAATCTGAAAAGGACCTGTAAAGGACTGGAAGCTTTCCTTGCTCAAGGGAAACATGAAAGTTTCCGGGGGAAATCAGATTGCATTTTAAAGAAGGTGGGATAGAAGCTTTTCCAAATGGATGAAGTCATTAAACAATTCCACAAGATTTACATTACTTTCTAGTGTTCAATGGCAAGCCTAGATTGTAATTGCCCAGAGAGGTTGTGGAGTGTCCCTCACTGGAGATATTCAAGAACTGTGTTGATGCAATCCTGTGCCATGTGCTGCAGGAAGATGCTGCTTGAGCAGGGAGGTTGGACCAGATGACCCACATGTGGTCCTGTCCACCTTTAACTGTTCTGTGACCTCCCAGACAAATTCTCCAAGAGTCATTTCTGCTTAGGAAGTACTGAGATCATAAGTTCTATAAAGTTCACTGTTTACTTTGAAGATGTTTTGTGGTGAAAAGTAAGATTTTGCCAAGTCAAAACACATTATTATATTTTTGATACTGAGTATCTTAGTACTTAATATTTTTCCATGGAATGCATGAAGGATTTTTTCCCTCTTTTTTTTCTGTGAGAATTGTAACTCCTTTTGCAATCACTCAACCTAACTAAAAAGGTGGCTAGAAGCATATTACTGAGTATATGGTTAGCAGACACTATCACAACTGTCTACATTCCAACTATGTAAATGTTGCTAATAAGATATCTAGTTTCCAACAGTTTGCCCGGATGAAGATCTTCACATTGCAGCTCTTTTTAAGAGAAGCTATTTCCAGTTTGCAGCTGGGGAAGAGATTGTTTCTTCAATCAGAATAGTCTTTTTATGTTATTAAATAGTACTGATCAAGTCAGATCACTGTTGTTGGGAGAATACTACAATGAAGGGCTTTGCTGTAAGTGGTCATTCTAACTGTCACTTCTTTTTCTCTGCTTTCAGAGGCTGGCAGCAAGAAGCTAAAGAGCACAATACAGAGAAGCACAGAAACAGGAATGGCAGCAGAGATGAGAAGTCGTATGGTTCGACAGCCAAGTCGGGAATCCACTGATGGCAGCATAAATAGTTATAGCTCTGAGGGCAAGTAAGTGCCATTAAAATATCAGTAATGTAGGAGAAGTTTCTTCCACAAGTTAGGTCAGCTATCCCAAGCTCTAGCTGAAGGGGATGGCTCTATGTACAGGTTCTTCCTCTTGAAACTTCTGAAAAACTGACTGTTTTAGGCACTTAACATAGATTTCTTGGAAACCGAAATCAAGAGATGACTTCTTAAGAATTCTTACTTTCTCTGTCATACAGTGAGGTATTTTGTTCATCAAAAGACAACCAAATTTAGACTGCTTTATTCAAACCAAAATATAGGGGTGCTTTTTCTTTCAGTTGTGTTTGGATTATCTCAGAGTTAAACTTCAGCTATTGTATGTGAATCCCTGTGACAAAACTCTGATCAGTAATACTGTATGCAAAGAAAGTTTAGTTTGGAGTTGATCCAAGTCTCTTATTGAGAACTGTAAACCCAGCTACCCCATCAGCTGAAGTCAGGCAGACAGCTGTGAAGAATGGGGCAGCTGTTTCCCTTCACTGCTGATCAACTCAATATGCAGAAAAGGAGAACAAAGGCAGTTCTGCTATGAAAGTGTGTGTGAATACTCCAGCCTTCTCACAGTTCTCAGTGGGACTCTACCACATGTGGCTGTGCACAGTGGTCACAAGAGGATTCTTAGATGACTCCCCACAAAATGGGAAAAAGGGGGTAGGTAAATGCACCCTATAAACCTGGGGAAAAAAGGAGAGATTTGGATTTCTTTGGCTTCATCTTTTTATATGCTTACTGTGTTACTACACTTGCTACTGCACATTGTATGAGGCACAAAGAGCCAAGGCTACTGTGGTGGTGGGAGGCATCTGTGTAAAGGTGCTTCCATCATCAGATCATCTGACCACCCTACCCTAATTTTTACAACACCGAAACAGGTTGCCCAGAGAAATTATGGATTGGCTCATCACTGGAAGTGTTCACAGCCAGGTTGGATGGGCCTTTGAGTCACCTGATCTAGTGAAAGATGTCCTGGTGCATGACATGGGCATTAAAACTAGATGGTTTTTAAGGTCTTTTCCAACCCTAACCATTCTGTAATTCTGTGATAGTGCTAAGAATTTTAAGAGCCATGTAAGAAAAACAGGCTCTATCATGAGTAGTTCAAAACCAAAGCAGATAAGGATCAGATGAAGAATGAGGGACAAGAGTAAAATATCCCTGTGTTTTCACCATTATGATTCCTTGATAGGGCATTACTTTTATCCTTTCAACACTCCATCCTCCTTCCCTCTCTGCTGGAGTGTAGTCTGAAACGCATCAGTCACTCGCCTTGGTGACAAAGGGCCCAGTAAGCTGAACCCTGCTAAGGAGGAGCTGGGGGAGCCTGGTTAGCAGTGGAGAGGGGAGGTGGGAGCCCAGCACTCACAGTGAGGACATTTTCAGGGAAGCAGCTTAATCCTCTGATCCACCTTAATTGTGGGTAAACAGATTTGGCAAGGCTAGGGCAACCAGGGTCTGGATCAGGAGGTCACAACAGGCATTTGGGGGACAGGAGGGTAGAGCATTAAACTTAATTTGAGAATCAGCTTCTGAGTAAGGCAGTGAGGAGAGCAAGCCTGGTAAGTAAAAAGAGTGCTTGCTTATTAGCTGGGTGTGCATAGTGGGACTTAGTTTGAAAATCATCCTTTAGAACAAGATACATCTTTAAGCTATCATAAGTTGGTAGTCACACAATCTAAATTTCATGTCCTGTTTCTGCCTCCTCAGCACCTGTGCTTGCTCCCCATCTCTTGCTGCTCCAGCATCAGTTCTGCCTCTAATAATTCTACCTACTTTTTTAAGATCTCTCATACAATAGCTATCTTCACACCTGACCATGTTTGTCCTGCTTCTTCGATCCATTCTTTTGGCACCCTAACTTTTCATAATATGGTGGTTTGATAGAGTTGCCAGCTGTACTGGTTGATTCCTGTTTCTCAGTATACCTCAACTTTATTTCCTGACTCCAAACTTACTTTGTACTTGACCTTAGCCTTAAGTGTTGCCCTCCCTGAACTCCACATCTCTATTCCAATCTCTGGCAAGAGTAAACAGTGATTCCAGGGAAGTGAGAACACCACCAATGTCTAACAGTGACTCTGAAGGAAGCCTGGGAGAATGGGCTAAAGGAGGCAGTTAACAAAACTCAGATGAAAAAGTTAAATATATCTTGCTGCAAGAAGAGAAGAGAAACATTCCTTGCACAGCACACAATGCAACAGGCAAAAGCCCTCTGGCACAGGATTGCCAGAGGGCTCTGTTCAGTGTGGTGCTGTACTTTGTGGCTTAGAAAACTTCTCTGAAGTCTTCTGGTTTTCTATGATTCTGTGATTTAGCTATAGATCAAATCCTCAGTTCCTTTGAAATTTTCATGAGTTCTATAGAATAATGTTAGTTTACAGCAGCTCTGGGTTTAGATCACAGTGAAAGAAGAAAGTTAAATTGTAAGAAATATGACCAATAAAACAAGTTTCTACTGTTTAATCACTTCCCCCACATGTATCACTGACTTACTTGTAGAACATAAGTTGGATACCACTACAAGATGGAGGGGAAGCCACACAGTCCTGTCACATAATCAAAGTGCGTGCACTGTGCCAGCTGATGCTAAAATCATCTCCCTTCTCTGGGCCTGTTTTTTAGCATTAGAAAGGTCAGCTTTAATTTCAGATGTTATGTCTAGTGTGAACATCAAATCAATTTTTGACAGTACCTTGTCTTCAGAATGGTGAAGCCATTTGTAAGAGGTTTTCTTCTCTCTTGCGAGATCTTCACTTTGGTTCCTTCAGTAGTTTTTTGTCTGCGGTTCACTCGTGCTATTACTGTAGGCAAACAATGATGATAATTAGGACATGCTTATGTTAAGTTTGCACAGATTTCTTGTCCTTCCTTGTGTGTATACAATGACCCTGATTTTGCTTCCAGGATCACATAGTTTATTGACAGTATCGTGCCTCATCCTGCATTTCCTAAGACCAATCAGATACATAGTTCAACTATTCCTGCAGTAGGTACAACAGGTACTTTCTTTACCCTTAACTAAAGTTTAATGAATTAGAATAATATACAGTAAGATAGGTGTATAGCTGGAAGTATGCTCTCAAGTGAATATTTTCAGTGTTAGTCAACCTGTGACAAAATGTAACACATCTTGGGAAAAAAGGCCAAAGAGAAAGCAAGAAATTTTTTTCAGCAGAAGCAGCAAGAGTGAAAGGATAGTGACACTGGGGAGAGAAGCAGATTGTGTCTTGTCAGAAGGGATGGCTTGAAGCTGCATCTGAAGGTTAGGTGATTGCTCTTTAGAGATGGGCTGATGGTTTAGGTAGATACCTTGAGATTTTTTCCTCCTCCATCTAAAGAAATCTTAATAATAAAAAAAAGATATTTTAAAACTAAACTTCTGTGGAAAAGCTTACCTTTTGGAAAATCAGAGTTTTCTAATGAAAAGTACTATGCTGAGGGAATGGTCTAAAGCTGTGTCAGGGGATGTTTAAGTTGCACATTAGGAAAAAAAGTTCTTTACCAAGAGGGTGGCTGGGCACTGGAACAGGCTCCCCAGGGAAGTGGTCACAACACCAAGCCTGATAAAGTTCAAGAAGCATTTGGACAATACTCTAAGGCACATGGTGTGACTCCTAGGGCTGCCCTGTGAAGGGCAAGGAGCTCTTTGGTGATCCTTGTGGGTCCCTTCCAACTCAGGATATTCTATGATTCTGTGATAGTTTCTGGCCAGCTTTCTAAACTTTCTAAACATTCTAAACATTTATGCAGGCATAGTAAGAGCAGTTAGTTTTCAAGAGAGAAATGGGCTTTTTCTCTGAAGCTAATGGGTTTGTAATGAGCTTTTGGTGTGAATTGAATGGCTGGAGCACATGAGCTTGATGTGCATAAATCAAAGCTTTTCACACTAGATATTTTTCTTAGGAAGTTTTTTTTTTATTTATGGCATTTTATAGGGAATTTCCTTTGCGGGAGAAGAAGATATAGAGTGGTGGATGGCCTGCTGGGTAAGATGTTACCTAGGCTTGGTTTGAAGTCTGTTCCTTCATTCCTCATAATTGTGATGAGGAAGTCAAAGCTGAAGCTTTCCACTATGGATCATTTTTTTTCTCTTTGTTTCTTTTGTTATTGTTTGCAGATCCTATGTCTATTAAAAATAAAGAGGAGAGTCTGGAATATAAGCAAATATCTTGCAAAAGCACATATCATAGCATCATAAGAGTTTGAGTTTGAAGGGACCAGTAAAAGTCATCTAGTCCAACCACACTGACCTTGGTAGGGACATCTTCAGCTGGACCAGGTAGCTTAAAGGCCCTTCTAACCTGGCCTTGAATGTTTCCATTTAGTCTGTCCAATGCATTCAGTTTGTATCTTGAAAGAGGGATGGGTAGAAACTGTAGATCCAGATTTGTCTACCAGAATATTTTGGCTAGGGAGAGGCACTAGGTTTAATCACCACGGGTACTACATGCCAGTTTACTGCTTCATTAAACAGCTGCAGCAATCAGATTAATTTAGTGTATACCTCTGTTTTCCCTGTTTGTTCTAACTGATGCAGGTGGAGTTTGGATCTAAGTAAATCAAGCATTCAAGAATGAAGGATAATCCATTCAATTTCATGCAGCTTTTTATTTTTTTTCATACAAGGTCACTCACAGTTTATTCACCTGTCAGACTCTTCACTGCTCCTGCAGAACTCCTTAGCAAGACCTGTTGTATGAACTACTTCAGGTCCATGTGCAGAATTTCACTACACTGCTTTGGGGTCCATGGGAACACAGCCCATTCCTGATGCTGCAGGATGATATGTGGTTGTGCATCCTGAGCTGTTTGCCTTGTATCAGTAGTACTTCTGAGCTAAATACTGGAGGACAATAGAGATGAGTCCCATTCTTAGGCTTAAACAGTTTTTGTTTTGTTTCAGCTTAATATTTCCTGGAGTCCGGCTGGGCGCTGACAGTCAGTTCAGTGATTTCCTCGATGGCCTCGGACCGGCACAGTTAGTAGGCCGACAAACGCTAGCAACCCCTGCCATGGGTAAGAATAACATGTTCTCCTGGTAAAGGAATAATGAGACAATTAACTAACAAACACACTGCCAGACTACAGCACCAAAAAGACTTTTACAAAGTGTCTTCCTTAACCGTAAACATGAAGGTCCTACATGCAGTCTCTGGTGTTTCTAGCATGCTGGCATCAAAAGTAGGGTAAGAAATAATATTTACTCCATTTAGGGTGTTGGCTAATCTTGTTTGCAATTTGAAGATAGGGGTTTCACTTCCAACTCAAAAATTATTGTGGCTTCTCCAATTGTACCTCACTGCAAAATCTCAGCTGTTCAGAGTTTATATTTGCTTGCCACATATTATACTGCATGTGATAGAGGGTTTCTGGCCAAACTGCATTTTTCCAAGCTTATTTCATCTAACCCCAGAATGTGAAAGTTCTGCCCACAACTGCAATGCCCATTTATCAGTCATGGATAAAGACAGTGTTTGCCATCAGAGACACAAAGTCTTTTTCTACAATAGCTGCCTGGGGCTATCTGTAATCCTCTCTATGTTCCAGACCAGTCTGTAATTTCCTATAGTAACATTAGCTGTATCTTGTTTATATGAACAGAGTAAGAGTTTTACAAGGAGTGAAACAGTGCAAGGCTGTGCCAGTATCTTTGGAAAGGCTTGGGCTTTGGGGGTTTTTTTTCTTACATATGAGCAGCTCTGAGACATGCTTTAGGATGCTGAGTGAGGAGTCCTTGATCCACTACTGTAATGATACTTTTCCTGCTGGAAATTATAAATGGGCAATGCCTCAGTACAACTGTCTTGGGAAAATCAGCTTTAGGAAAGGCTACTGAGACATATCTGTGTTGTTACAGTAAAATCAAAGTGAGCAATTCAGATCTATAGAAAGCCCTGTGAGACTCAGCTATCAGCCAGAAGCGGCAAGGAGCTCAGCCATTGCTGGCTGATAGGGAGGAGGTTACTCCCCAAGAATTCTCATAGTAGGAATACACAGGACTCTGCAGGTGCACGAAAATAGCCAGGATGAAATAATATAAACATGGGACTTGTGAGAGATAGGTTCTAACCAATTGAAGTTTCTAGCGTGGTGGTGTGGTAACTCTTTTAGCCAATAAGCTGTAGTCCTAACCCTATATAAACTGTGTGCTATGTCTAATAAAATGGCTTCACTTTAAATCTCATTAGATTCGTGTTGTGAAGTCCTTTCTCCGCCACGAACTTTGTTTACTTTACATCTGAATAAAGACAGAGAAACAGAAAGAAAAATTGCAGAAAGGGTGTTCCCCTCCCAACTCATGCACAGAAGGAAAATTATCCAGAGAATTCTCTGAGTACCCTCTAAGACTTGCTGTATAAATCGAAATGACCTCTACTAAAGCATTAATTATGACCAACCATACTAAGTTAATATTTTATTATTGTTTTGAAAGAGAATATATTTATGAGATTGTTTGCCAAATAAATATCTAAGTGGCTTTATTGATATGAATATAAGGGTCTAGATTTCCTCTGACTCTTTATTTTAATCTTGTTCTTTGACTAAAAATTTTTCTGCAGATAACTTGAGTAATACGTTTATTTTAACTTCTTAGAACTATTTACTAAAAGCTCAAGTTTGGCCCCCTGAAAAGCACTCCATCGTGCTTTTTAACAATTTTCAGACGACCATTCACAAGTGACAGTTTGAAAATGTTTGTATTATCGCTCCCCCTTCTGGTTCCCTGATGCAGGTTTTATTTTGGATATGTGATACAGAGATATGCTCCTAAAAAGGCTTGTTGGAATTTTCCTCTGAGCTATTTTTAGTGTAACACAGAGCTATGTTTGTTCAAGCAAAGTTTGATTGATAAAAAAGTCTTCCCTACTGCTCTGTTATACTTCACATACCAAGGTATAAACACTGCTTTAACATGCTGGTAGAGAAATGTGAAAATCTCATGCCCAGTTAATTTCAAAATGCTGTCTCCCTAAATCCAGATGCCAGTTTCTGTAGTTCAGAACTACCTATTTGTGAGTTTAGTTTTTCAGACAATCAGTTTACATGGCAAATATACACACACACTCATGTTTCATGGATGTAGTTCATTTATTTGCTCAAGTGTCACAGAGCTACCTGCGTCATACTGAGCAATTTTATTCTAAGTGGCCTGTTAGGTTTCTACCCTGCTGATTCCATGATATATGAAACCATAGATATGTAATGCTTTGAGCATCAGCTCATGGTTGATTTCCCTTGTATTTTATTGATCTAGATCAGAACAGTACTTGGTCTCAGACTTAGCAGTTCCCTTTTTCTGCAGAAAATGTCATTTGTCAAAACTCATGCAGGGAGACGAGTTTGACTATTTAGAAACAAAAGCAATTTCTTTTTTTAACATTGTGATCTTTTATTCACATGAAAAATGGATGTGTGGAATATTGATAAAAACAGGAACATCATCACCCCTGTGCTTGTTGGAGACTTTTGCAGAAAAAAAAAAAACACCTCTTTTGGTCTGGTATAAACTGTATGCCAAGAGAGGACACTGTGCTCCCTAAGGATATATCATTTAGTCCTCGGTTAAGGATGGAGAAATTAAAGGGATCAGAAGGAGAAGTAACAAGCACAATAATGCAGAAGAATAGTATCAAGCTAGTCTTACTGTTTCACACTCTTATACCCTATATTCTGGGCTGTAGTGCTTCTCTAAAACATATATTTCCCTCTTCTCCCTCTCAGGTGACATCCAGATTGGAATGGTGGATAAAAAAGGCCAGTTAGAAGTAGAAGTCATTAGAGCCCGTGGCCTCATACAAAAACCTGGCTCCAAATCTACCCCAGGTATGGAAAAAAATAGACAATCAGAAAACAACAATATAAAATATTCCAATGAACTGAAGATTGGAGATTTTTTTTGAGCTCCCTGTTAGCTCTCACTGCATCTGCATTTGTTTGGTTTGCTTTTCAACAAGGAGTGTGTGTGTGGATATATAGCCTTGCTACCGACATCCTCTTTTTACCACTTTGCATCTGCCAGTTGGTTGCCACCTTTTAAGGAATGATTTTCTGCAACTCAGCATCTGTTCTGGAAGGAACATTTGCAGAAATATTTCTGTGTATCTTAGGCAAGTCATATATCCAAGAGGGGCTTTGTCAATACAGATGAGGTCCTTCATGTTTATTCTCCACAAAAAGAGAAGAAGAACAGATGAAAGTGCTTTGAACAAATTAACAAATTCATATGCCAGGGTCTTCTGTACACAAAGGTGCTTCAAGAGGCCAGCAGCTTGTGCTAGTGTTAGGTTCAAGAATTTGTATAATGAATGAGATGTAATAATGTATCATTTTACAAGGACACTTTTTGAAATTCTAGCTTTTTATAGAAATCTCTGTTAGAGGAGATTTAGAATCAATACCATAAAGACTACTTACTGTAACAACTGGAACAGTTGTTTTAAATAACATTTAGCCAAAATGGTACTTTGCAACCTCTTTAGGAGAGGAAGAGGAAATTACAATAAATGTCTGTGCTATTGAAATGGCATAGTTTTAAATATTCTTTTTGTTTTGAAATATCTCTGGCCCCTGTGCATACATAGAGACTCCAGAATAGCTGTCAGTTACAGTTAATTCTGGGAAAAATAAAGTGTTTTTAAAATGACAGACATGATGCGTAATCATTGTTAGTAACATCTTACATCATTATATTCAAAGTTTATAAAAATCAAATTGATTTCTTATGGGCCATATCATTTATTTTATAAATATAATTGTATTCAAGTTATACAATTGTGAAGATACAGTGAAGATAATGTGTCATTTTCTTTCCACTCAGTTTCCTCTTAAGGCATTTGTCCACCATCTCAGATGTGCACTGTAAGTCCAAACATAACATTCATGATGTTCTGTTTGCAGCTCCATATGTCAAAGTATATTTACTGGAAAATGGAGCATGTATAGCTAAGAAGAAGACGAGAATTGCAAGGAAGACCCTTGATCCTTTGTACCAACAGACACTGGTTTTTGAAGAAAGTCCACAGGGTAAAGTCCTTCAGGTCAGTTGCTTCTTAATCCCGTTTTAGGCTGTCATTTGGAAAAGCACTTGCATGTTTACTTAAATTTAACCAATGTGTGTAAACCCTTTCCAACTCATAAGCATTTAGTTTTATAAATACCATCAAACACATCCCTGTGGCTTGTGGTTACAGACGTGAAAAATGCCTGGCTCTATTAAACATTTCTCTTTTGTTGCTTCTCATTCCTGTCTTGCCGTTAGGTTTTCCCACAAAAGGCAAGCAATCATTCACCCTCGAGAATAACATTTTCCTTACTACACAGTACCAGCAGGAGTGCACATATATATGCAAGGGTATAAGTACATAACTCCATATAAGTACTGATTTGGGGACAATGCTGAACCTTAATTTTATGTTCTTCCAGGTAATAGTCTGGGGAGACTATGGCCGAATGGACCACAAATGCTTCATGGGAGTTGCCCAGATCCTTCTGGAAGAACTAGATCTATCCAGTGTGGTAATAGGCTGGTATAAATTATTTCCACCTTCATCGCTAGTGGATCCAACATTGACTCCACTGACACGCAGGGCTTCCCAGTCATCTCTGGAAAGTTCAACTGGGCCTCCCTGCATTAGATCATAGTAGCAGGTGCTGTCTAATAAAAAGATCACCCAGGATAACAATTGGAGCCAGATATTCACATGATCAAAAAACACTGTTGGAGAGAGACAATCACTTCTGTTTTTACTTGTAGTAGTTATCCAAACATATGTCTGTTTGTTGAGAGATGGCTTAAATTGACAGAACAAAGGTATATCACAAATGGCTGATCTAAAGCGGCTATCACTGATGCTTATAATGATCAAACATAAAAAAAAAAAAAGAAAAAAGAGAGGGATATTTAGATTCGATCTAAGTCAAAGATGACCCAAACTGGAAGCTCTCACTCTGTTAACAATGATGTATTTTTCACATTTTGACAGAGCCCTCAAGCAGTGTTACCTTCCTGGTGTTTCAACAGTTTTTCTGTACTTGTCACTTCCACCAGTTTTTTGCCACATGATTCTGCTAGTTTTGTAGAAGTCCTCACAATGCTAACAGAGACCCTTCCTTTCTTTTTCTAAACCAAACAAAAAAGGGCTGAAGCATATCTCTGTAAGCATCTTTAAAGTGTTCAACAGCCACAGTTACAATTCCAGCGAGTTCAGATCGTTTCTCAGTTCTGGTACTTACAAGTCTCCCATGTGGGAACCCAGAACAAATGACCAATCCAAGTTATATTCCCAAAAATAAATAATCATCACAGTGCCACTTTTTCTTTGTAAAAAGCAGATATGTTTGCATTATATATATATATAATAACTTTTATGTTTATGATGTTTTGCATGGAAGAATTTTGAAGACTTCTGCAACTACTGCTGGGGACTGGTATAAAGCAGCTTTAGTCTTAATTTTGACATTGAATATGTTACTGGTAATGCAATTTTCCTTCTAGAAATGGAGAGGAAATACTTACATTTCTGTGTATAAATGTATATTTGACTTCCCAAAATGTTGACCAGGAATGAATTGAGCATATGACACTTTCAGCTGTACCCAGGCTTCTCTGATGTGTGTCACTTCAGACACACCTGTCTGCCCTGGATAGAGCATGGTATGAGTTGTTCAGTGTTTCACTGGAAATTCCAGTTGAAATATTCTGCACTTACTAATGTTTTTATCAAATTTTAGTTTACATTTCTTTGAGATTGATGCAAGCACAAGGCTTGATTTTTTAACGCAAGATATCTTACTTTTTGGAGAAAAAAAAGTCAAATTTCAATTTGCTTTTTATTCATTTGAGTTCTTCTTGGCCTTGAAATCCCTTGTGATATTCTGTAAATGTGCGAAGAACTGCAGATTCCTGCAGGTGCATTGATATGTTTCCCCTCCTTTTACAGGCCATTCAATTTTGTGATCACAAAAATAGAGCAGCATGACTTGGAACTGTTCAAAGCTGCATGCACGTTTTGTAAAAAAGAGATGACAAAGGTTATTTAATAATGTATGTTAGTTCCACATAGGCCAGCTTGTATGTTGCATGTTCTTGTACAGTTTGCTCGTAATTAATATACTGAAGTAACCAAGAAATCTAAGCCATCCATTTTTCTTATAGACATTTTGCAGGTTTTAGCCAGGCTAGGTCTGTGGGTCTGGTGCTAAATGTCTATAGATGGACTTTATTTTTTACCCTATGGAAAACGTGATGTAGTACGGACCAAATTCCTTCTAATAACTATTTTGGTGTAGATTCCTACTGTGGGGCTGTAACACATGTAGAAACTGTGTACACACTAGGTTTTAATTCATAGACATACTGCCTGCACCAAGTGAACTATTTATTATTAATCAACACATGGGAAATATTCTGCCCATCTTTCCATAGGGCATAAATTGGTTAGTGCTCGACCTGCTGAGCAGGAAGAACTCAAGCATTGGTGCACTACTACTAGATCCTGTTCTGTCTTAGTGGCCAAACACCAACTAGTTATAATTCAATAGTATCTTTCTATTTTGACCACTTGTCTTAACACTCCCCTGTGCTTTTAAATGAACTTCCAACTCATGTTATGTAAACATGTTTAATAAAATTTCCTTTTCATGTCCAGTGTAGTAGTTGTGCTCTCTGTATGTTCTGAGGTCCATCTGTGATTCTGCTTGCTGCAGGACTGTGTGAAATGTGTTAAGGAACAGTGAAATGATAAGTAATTTCTATGGTTCTTTTGATTGCTGTAATAGTGTATGTTAAAATCTGGGGCTGAAAACCAAGGCCTAGTGAAAGTCATGTTTGGTTGGCTTCCTTTTCCCTGAGAAAGGAGCCAAATTGTGCTCTCATTTCTTGAAGCAGGAAAATTGGAAGTTAAAAAAAATTTAGCCGAATTACCATCTGGTGAAATCAAATCAATTTGTTGGAGAGGAGTGATGCTGTGACTGCTTGATGTAGGACAGCAGGGCACTGTGTGTTAGAGACAGACACCAGGTCTCCATTTGGTGTTTGTTGAGCCTTTAAGATGTGACAACAACTACTGATCTTTGGCACTTTTAAAACCCATAAATATATGCCCTTGTATTGTAATGCTGTTATGGTAAATGCTTTATAGAAATTTACCTGAGAGCAGAATTTGGCACTAAATTTTGCTAGAGAAGCAAAGATTATGTACTTTGATTTTTAGTTTTCCATGTCCTACAGATACCTGATCACAATTTAAAAATAACATAAAGACAGTATTGTCTCAATTTGAAGACTTTTGTTTATAACTTTATTTAATTGAATACATGGTTAAGCTACTGAAAAAAATGACTAATTAAACATGGTAAATCTCTGAACAAAAGGCATGTTATTCTGTGTGGTGAGAGCGATCTGGTTAAATACCGTTTGTCATGCTGTTGCAAAAAGCCCTCCATTTCATTAATCTCGTGATTTCGAATATTGTGTCCAGTAATAGGATATCTTTCCCTTTCTGATCCTGAGAAATAAATAAAGTCCAGCATTTCTGATCTTCCCCTAGAGCACCAAAAATATGGCAGCAAAAGAACATGCTGAACTATTTCATTTATGGTGTTTCTGATGAACAGGGATCATATATGCCAAGACTTCTGGAATGAAGCAGTAGACTGGGCTAGGTCAGATAAATTGTGTGCTGGACTCCTTTCCCAGGGACTGTTGCCTTTTAAAAACTCAATGCTGATTGTTGGGATTATAATACACAAATAAATCAGCTTTAGTTCCCTGTTTCCCTTGAGAATGTAATACTGCCTTATATATATGTCATATGCAGGGGAAGAGCAAAGATTATTAAACTCATAATCCCTGACCTATAATCAGACCATTATTTTTTTCATGATGAGTAAATGTTCTAAATTTTATACTGAAATGCACATTTATGTCCCTCTTTCTAAGCAGAGAAAATGGTTTGACCTCGACCTTTGTGTTAGAGAGGCATCAGAACTGCTATGATTGGATTGGCCAAACTCGAACTTCATGATCTCATGTCTTTGTAATTCACAGAGAAATTACATGTGCCCTTTCATGGCCTGTTTTCACAAATGAAAAGTCAGATACAGCCCAGGTATGATATGGTATACACAGAAGACAAGTTAGGTTGGACCTTCATTGGCTGTCCTGTGTACTCCAAGGTTTTACTTCTAGGCTATGACTTGTCCTCTATGAAGCTGGCTGTTTGCTGCTCCTGTGTAGTCAGTCATTCCTCTACTGTCCACACCCCATTTAACTCTAGGAAACAGGATTATGGGACTTGTAATCTTCTTTTGCTTTAAATGAAAGAAGTCATGGCAGTCTTGCTTTAAAGCCTTAAATGTTTGCTCCATGTTACCCTACTGTAATTCTGCAAACATAGCAGAAAGCCTCTGGAAAAATTGCCTTCAAAAGGTGAAGAGCAGCAGCTGATTATTATAATGCTCACTGGACAATTCAGAATTATTTGTTCTGATAACTTTTAACCTGTCTACAATTTCAGAGCCCTGATAAAATCCAGTTACAAATCAATAGTGGCTCACTTGGTAAAGCACTGAGTCTGTAGTAAAAGGCTGTATGACATCTCCATCAGTGTGGATTTTCATTAGGTCTGAAATAATTCATTTCAATAAAGATTGAGACTTTTTTCACATTTCCTTCTCATTTATATCAGGAGAATATATACTGCTGTGTGACTTTGAGAATCTAGGTATCGCTCTCTGCACTTACCATTTTGTGATGACTTAAATGGGGATAGGTGCAATTCCCCATTTCAGAGACATCGCACAGATACAGAAAGAGCAGAACATAAATGTGGAAACAGCAGATGTGAGGTCCTCTGAGACTAACATGACATAATAAAATCCCATCTTCTCCTGACTCCCAGTCTTTTTTACACTGACAAATATCAGGAAGTAGTATCTTCTGTACTAAACCTTGTCACTATATTTGAGCTACAGTCCAATAAAAATTCCTAATCCAATAAAAAACCTAAGCAGGACACCGGTATTTTTTTTAGTTTATTCCAACTCCTATAGAAAGAGTCTTTCATAGAGAAGATGTCTCATGTTCCAGTCTCCCACTCTTCAGGAAGTGGAGCAGCACTTACCACCTCTGCATTTCCAGTAACCCTGCTTTGTCTTTAGGCCCTGTTGTCAGGTCTGACTTACTCAGGCTGCTTAACAACAGGTCTCAACATGTCCAGGCTAGAGCTCTAATTACAGAAGACAGAATAATCCCATTTAGAACAAACTTATACAAGGGGCAGTAGGACAATCCTAGATATTTTAAGAAATGCAATTTAAACCAAAAATTTGAATCTGCAAATCCAGACAATAATGTAAAGTAGAAATTGAATTCAATGTTACACTATATACAAAACACACACACACACACACACACACACAAAAAAAACCCCCAACCTGTTTAGTAACTGTATTTGCATACTGTAGAAGGACTGTCCACACACAAGGCAAATATGATTATATTAAACTAGCATGTAAGAACAAAAAATATAAAATATTATTTTCAGTAATTCAGAGGGTGAGTGATAGCTTGGAGGGAAATGTTTTCTAAATATTTAGTTACTGAGAAAAGTCTGTTAGAAGCCAAAGGCATCATCAGCACTATACTTGGGCTGCTGCTTGTTAAAGCTGCAGCAAAAGGAATCGAGAGAACCCACGAACTTCATCCTCCAGTTTTAGAAAGGGATGCACTTCTTCCAAAGTGACAGAATCTGAGACAACGTGAGCAACGCTTGATGGCATAGGAAAAACAAAGCAACACAAAAGAACATAATGGCAATTACCAGAAAAAGTAAGTGTTTAAAAATATGTAGATGACTGTGTTAGGATTATTAAGGTCCTAGAGTGCATTCTTCCTGGATAGAGGGCTCAAGTCTGGATTTGAAATAAGTCCCTAGATGTTCCTCAAACTACAGGTTAGAAGGACTGGATGTCTGCTAGCAGCCAATGCTACAAATGCAGCTTTTTTCTAATGGATCAGTTTTTATGTACAGCTTGCCCATGCTTTTTTTTATGTGGTCTGACATTTGCACAGCTTGCCCATGCCTTTTTTTATGTGGTCTGACATATGCATTGAGTGTGAACTTTAAGAGCATGTAAAGGATATATTTAATCTCAAAAGCCTATGTTGTCTGAGAGATCTTTCCTCAGCCCTGACAAAGCTTTGCCTAAGATGCTAAAGAAGTCAGTTGCTCTGTGATGGTTAAACTATGAAATCAGAAGCAGGTACCCATGGAGAGCAGGGCAAGAGCTCTCCAAAGGAAGGAAGAGAAAGCAATGGAACATTCTTTCACCTGGGGAGACAAAAAAGGGAGACCCAGGGAAAAACCTGAGGCACAATTGCTTGGCCCCTCTCTTTTTGACTGAAAGCTCCAAAAAGAAAAGGTACCAACTAGGCCATTAGCCTTGCAGATGGCAGTGCATGTCTTCCTGAAGGATCAAAGAATTTGGCTCAACTTCATTATTTCCATATTGAAAACAGCAGGGCTTGTCAAAAAGGTATGATGCACTGTTTTCCTTTCTGACAAGTTACTGTCTAGGAGTTAACCAGGACAGAAAAAGTAAGTTGATGTCATAAAAAAATCTTTCAGTTGCTCTGTACCCAGTCTCAAAAGGTTGTAATTACTGGGAATAGGAAGTATCGACACACTTCTCAGAGGTAGCTTAAGAGTCGCTTGTTGACATCTTTTGCTTCTTTTTACTTGGTAGGAAAAAGCCCCTGACAGCTGAAGTACAGTATCTGCTCTCCTATAAAATGCAAGCAGGGCTGTTTCCCTCCTCCTGCCCTTTTCCTGGTCATTGCTCCTACAAACTGTGAAGCAAAGTTTAGTGTAGTTTGGTGCCTGGACTCAGCTCTGTTATCCTGCTCCAGTGCTGCCAGCAGCTCACTTGATTCCAGAGCCTGTTGGTGGAACAGACCAGCACTCCTAAACCATTCATATTAGAATAGAAATAACCCAAACCTCAGGCTTTTTTCATTCATCATGTGCATGACAAGACAAAGGGAAGAATCACCTTGGATTTTCTTTTGTAGGACAGTTTGGAACAGAATGAAATTACAGCTGCTCCAGATGTCACTGCTGTGCTGTCTATATAATCCTTCAGCTCTGCAATATGTGCAAGCTTCTTTTTTATTTTTTTTATGCCATTCAACTATTCCTTAAAACAAACCCCAAGAGGTAAAGGAGGAGATGGAGATGTTCCCATGGCAGTGAGCCACTCTTCAGGGCTTAATCCTCTTTTACCTTTTTTCTTTCGGTGGGTATCTCCCCTCAAACCCAGCATTCATCAGTCTTGTTCTGCCATCACTTGTTTGCATGATACCACCTCAGAGCTGTGCCTGTTGTCTCCAGAGAATGCCTGTTTCTTCAAAGCCTGAGCGAATGAAGGAAAGCACAGGATTGTTGAAGACCTCACCTTTCTGCAGCTGCTCTTCAGTGTGTATGTGGCTGGTCGTGTGGCTGGTTTAAGACCACTGTTTTCCCCTTTCAACACACTTTATGCACACAATGCATTTTTTACAGACTCTGCATTTGCTTCATCTGTGCTGCAGAACGTGGAACTCGGCCACCGATTTCAATGAGGCTGAAAAGTGCTCTTGTGCTCTTGTCACAAAACGTGGCTGACACACACAGTGCACACATACGGTGTGGCAAGGCTCTTTTGGTGACAAGAAGAGCCGAAGCAGGAGGCCAACCCCAGCCATTCCAGCCGGGCAAAGCACAGAGCACCATTTGCCTTTCGAGGAGGCGGCGATCAGTGCAGCGGTGCCGGATCCTAAGGCAGCACCAGCGTCGGCACAGCCAGCCAAGGCGCCGCATCTGCGACAGGAACACATTGCCTGACCCCTACTCGAGCCTCCTAATGTCTTTATTTTCATAATGCACAATCCCTAACAAGTAAGACCAAAAGGTGGCACCTTCTGGAAAGCCACCGGCTTCAGAAGAGCAGCCACAGAGCACGGCCTCGGGTTGGTGCCTGGGGTGGCTGCAGGAGATGGCAAACCCGCCGCCGTGGGCTGCGCAGCCCGGCTCTTGCAAGTACTCTTGGTTACGCTGAGACATAAGTCTGCCTGGGGAAACGCATTTACAGGGAAGCGCTCGGCTGCGAACAGCGGGAAAGGACGAAAAGCCTTTAAAGCTGTAACTCGGGACAGCGAGGCGCCCGCCTGGGCCGCATGGGGTCGCCGCTCGCCCCGCGGCCGCCGGAGGGCGCCGCAGCACCGCGGGCAGCGCCGCCGCGCCCGGCGAGGTGCAGGGAGGGACCGCGCACCATCAGGCGCTGCCACAGCAGAGAGGAGGAAAAAAACCAGAAAAGCACCTGTATGTTCTTTCCCAAGTGTCGGATGGGATGTTCCCTGCCTGTGCGGTGAACCCGGGTGTGTCATCATCGGCTTGCCTGTCCGCTGGTTACATGTAAGACCTCTCAAAACAGCCACAACTCTAAAGTTTTGAAGGGGAATTCATAAAGCGTAAAAAGAAATAATGGTTATATTTAACAGCCAACTCTTTGCTCTGATTTAGTACTGATTATGAACTCACTTAAATCAATGCAATTCCACTCAGGAGTGTTAAAATAGCACATTTTTCCCTGTTCCTGCATTATTTGCAGCAGCTGCTCTGACAGATTAATGTCAGGCTACTGCGCCATTCAGCGACAAGCCTCATTTTATTTTCTGAGTGCTGCTTTTATTGTTACACTGTGCTGTACCCTCACTATACCTTCGTTACTTTCCTATTAAGCTGCAAGTCAGATATATCAGGGGAATTTCTTGCAACCAGTGAAAGGTTGTGCTGGAGCATTATTAAACTTTGAAGATAACCTGTTTAAGGAGGAAAAAGAAGACATTACTGCTGACAACCAAAATAGTTTGATAGCTCAGGTGCTGCTCATCTAGCTGCTATCTAAGAAAGGTCATTTGACAAAGGCATGAATAGATAGGTCTTGCTCAAACAGAAGGGACAAAAAAAGCAGGATAGCTTTGAGGGAGTAAGGTTTAGTTTGATACCTTGAGCCATAAAAGCACCATGAAGGACCTGAAGTAGGGAACTGCACAAGACTGTTTTGTGTAGCCCCATATATCTTAATGTGGTATTTAAGTTGCCAAATAATGGTTTAAAGTATCCATGCCTTCAGCCCACCAACACCTCAGAGAGTAAAACTAAACTTTTCTGAGATTTGGGGCAAGGCTGACCTGGCATGGACATCCTCACTGACCCGATAAAGGCCATCAGACTTGCATCAAAAGTGCACGGGCTGAGCCCTAAGGCCAGCGCTAGAGCTCCTCTACCCAATCACAGTGGGGCTAACAGCACACAGTCCTGGTTTAGGACTGTAACCCAGGTGCTAGGAATCTAAAAGGGGAGCACAAACAGAAGAATGATGCTCACCTTGGTATAACATTGAGGGTCAGCAGGGGACATCGTGTTTTTCTGTCCCCTTTCTTGTATACCTGCACTTCAGCAACAGGGTTCTGCTAGACAGCAATGAGGGAAGTGCTCACTTGTTATAAATTGCTTTGGAAGGTAGCTAGCATAAAAGTCTGCAATTGTGAAAACTACCAGTTCTCAACTTAGTTATTGTGGCAGGGAAACTGCACTCTGTGTTTAACCCTCACACTAGGTCACAGCACAAAACTTCTTATATTTAACCCTGCATTTCCATCTTCTTGAAGTTCCACCTCCTGTGCAAGATGCAGGAGGTCAACAGAATTTAACCCTGGAATTTTTCCTCCAGGCTCCTGGAGAAGAGACTGTTCCAGGGGACATGACTAGCATATCCTTATGTCCTGGCAATGCTTAGTTGCTAGAAAAGCTTCTTAAGTTAGTGGTTGGCATAGCTTACAGCAGCCTTCAACCTGCTATAACATGCTCTGAAGTGAGGAGGACAGCTGCAGGCAACAATTATTTCTTTTGAACTATGCTCCAGTGTGATGTGCACATGCTGCCCTTCAGCAAATTATCACAATTGCAGGCAGGGATGGGAGGGCCTTGCCTGCAAGCTACAGCCTCCAGCTGTGAAGCCTTCTCACTTCCTCGGGAATGGGGCTGGCAAAGGCCTGCCGAGTTGGCTTCACCTGGGTATGTGAGCAAGATTCAGCAGGACTTGTTCACAGAAGTTGACATCAGACCAAGCCCTTCAGATGCACATTCCAGAGCCCACTCCTCTCCTTTAGGGTATTTTATGTCAGCCACTCCCAGGTTCCCCCCTCACTTTAATTAGCTTCTCGTAGGTATCAGCTCTGTGTGTGTGTGCGTGTGTGCTATTGCTAGGAAAGGCTGTCAGCATAGCTTTGCAGCCCAATCTCTTCTCATGTGATCCTGGCTTCAGGCTGCAGCTTTTTTTCCAATGCCTAAATGCAGCTATTCTGGATATTAGGCAAGGGCAAGAAGTTGCTTTTCTCTTGCACACGAAACAAGGAAATGAAATCCTCCCCACCACAGCTGCTGCAACCAGAGCTGCAGTGCTGAACCAGGTGTGCTTGCTGGCCTAAAGCAAGGCAGGCAGAACAGCTCAGGGTTGCTCTGCTCCTTCTCACATTGCTGTTCCTCCTCCAGAGTCCTCTAGACACCAGTCTCGAAGTGGGGACTGCAGAGTCTCTCTCTGTTGAGGTGGATAGAGGAGCCTCTGATAAGTGAGCAGCAGCCACGTGCAGAACACTAGAGATAAGGGCTGGTGTGATCCTGGGAGAGTGTCGAACCAAACAATGTTACCAGGCAATCTGAAGTCCACTAACAAGCTGGAGATATGGTCCTTGCCTTGCAGCCTTTGTAAGGCCCCTCTGGAAATTGGCTGTGGTAAGAGAGGCTAGGAGAAGCAGTGGCACAAATTACTTGCTCCCAACATGATTCAGAAGTGTCTGTCCACACTACTGGCATGAGTCAGAGCCTAGAAAGGTCTTTGGGATCCGTGAAGATAGCCCTAAGAGTTCCAACGCTTGAGAAACAGTTTCAGACCTTAAATTGGTCTTGTCTCCAGATCTGAGCTAATTTTTGGCGGATGCAGAATTTCCTGGACAAAAGTTAAACCAAGTGGCTGAATGTATCTTTCTATTGACCTTCTTGTTGACTGGTTTGGTTTAGTTTGGGGTTTAGGGTTTTTTAGTGCTTTTGAGGTGTTTTCTTTGTATCTTTGCATGGTTCAAAAGGATTGAAAAGAAGTGGAAACGCTAACGGGTGTTTTGGCTCATTCTGCTGTGTAGAGTGTTCCTGTGCCAGTTACCTAGGAAACTGCTGTAGGATTGAATTTGGATGGATGTATTGTCAACTGCAAATGAGTATAGTGGCTTTTCAAGAGGTGGGCAAGAGTGTAAAATGCACTGAAAATATGAATGCCTGTAATGTGATTTCTGGGTAAGATGGTGGTCCTATCTTTTTGACTGGCATCTTGTAGGCACCGTGACAGCTGCACAAAAAGAATGCAGATGGAGTGCATGGCCATGTCTTGGCACCTGAGCTTGAATGCCCTCATGTTTGTAAGCTGGGTTAGCATTCATCTAAATGTAAAAACATAACTGCAAAAAATAGTACTAAGGTTGCTATTAAGCATTTTGCCCATTTTATTACAACACAGTTACAATGATCCAAGGAATTTACAGCCTTTCTAGGCATTTGGACTGCAGCACTGCACAGCCATTTACAAAAATAAAAAGAAATATAAAGACTGATGAAACATATTTAATGATAGAAATTCATCTAAGGACTTATGCAATGAACAAAATTGTGACTGCAGAGCTTTTCCTGGAAATCATCAATGATTGACCTTTTTTAATACAACAGCGAAAATATGAAAAAAAAGAATTGCTTCAGTCTGGGTGAGTTATGTTTATCAGCTGCCACGATGGCTAAATCTGTAAGTGGTTACTTATCCCACAGGAGCCACAACTTAGAGTGGTCCGTGGCTGAAAAAAAAATAGCAAAACTGTGGGGTTTACTCAGTCAGATCTCCCACAATTCCTCCTATTCCCTCTCTCATTCCAAAACACATACAGGATTAGCATTTGGGCTTACACTGAGCACCAATTTCCTTGCATTTCACCTACAAAGTGCACTTCAAATGGCATATTCAAACTCTTGGTAGTTTATTCATGTTGTGACAGGTGTCTCCAGTTGGCACAGCTACAGTAATCTTCAAAGTTTTGATTCCTTCCCCCGCCCCCAAACAGGTGAGCAAGTTTCCAGCCTTGAAAAGACAGGTTGTACTGCTTGTTTTGGGTTAGGCAAGTGCACCAGGTGAGAAGAAGACAGAGGTAAAGCACTGCTCTTATTCCTCCAGCTAAAGCTCTGAGGCAGGACCTGCTGCCAGAGCCACTTCTGAGGCCAGATTGTCTGTGATCCCTGCAGCTATGCACCACCAGAGCATTCACAACATCTGTATTTCTCTGCAGGTACTTCTCTCCTCCCAGAGGTCGAAAAGGAACCCTGAAGTTACCAGCCCTAACTTCTGGTTTGACCGTGGGGCTGTACAGGCTTCCTGTAAGGACGAAACACGCATCTTGCTTTTCCTTCCTGCTGAGTGCTTCCCAGGCTCTGCCTTCAGGGCAGAATTGGTACTTTAGAGCTGGGGGTCAGATGATTTGATCAGTTTTTGTTGGGCTGGCATGTCTACACAACTAAGACAAACTACCCTTGGGCATATCAGGACTCTGCCCCTACCAGAAGGCTGGGCCATGTGAGTCTAGCCAGACGCTCCTGCTGCTGCACTGGGAGTAGACATCAGAGTCAGAAAGAAGCTGTGATCTGTTGTCTGTAAGAATATAGACACCCTGATCACTGTATCTTTAAAAACATTTACATGGCAGATCAGGCAAAATCTATAAAACTGCCAGCTGATGGGCCTGGAGGTGGCTGCAGTTCCAAACCTTCCCTCTGGCCTCTGCCTTTGGAGGTGGGCTGAAGTAACATCCAGAGATGAACTCCTTTCCTCCCTGCTCAAGCAGATGTGCACACAAACCTAAGAAGAGTCCTCTATTTCAGGCCCATCGTTAACCTGCATAATAAATTATGTACAATGAATTTGTGATCTACATGTTTATTAAGTGACTCAGTATTTCCAGTGGAGATTTTGTACTCATGTTTTACTCACATCTCAAAACCCACTCACTCTTTTATTATCCCCAGCAGCAGTAGGTGATAATAAATTATACAACTGCAGATGACGGTAACTATATCAACAAACAAATTGTATCAATTTTCAGTGTGAGTATAAAGCTCCATTTACTGGTTGTGCAAACTCTGAAAAAGGAATTTGGGAACACTGCTGCTGTTATTAAACGTTCTTACTGGGCTATAATCCAAACCTTCCATAAAGCGTCTAACGAAGATTTTTGCCTACTGTGTACCACTGCTTTTACATACAAGATTAGGGATTTACATACATAAGAGCAGAGAGAGAAATGTAACTAATGCAACAGTGACAGCTCTGTTTGTTACTTCCTGGAAGGGATGAAAGACAAAAAGCCTCAGTGGTGGAATTCAGAGCTAATCCCTCTCCACTGCATTTGCAGAAACACATTTGTACCCTCCAAAAACAAAGGCTTGTAGAAAAGCATTAATCAATCAACAGCACAGCTACATTCTGTTTTATTGAAACAAGCTCGCATTCTCTCTAAATTACTCTGGATCCTATTTTAAACTTAATAAGCTACTCAGTAATTTGTATGGCTGTCAAAAGATGTAATCTTAGGCCACAGCAGCCATTTTGAAACAGCTGAGAGACCCATTGCCAGAGACTGATTTTTTGGGGAAGTAGTTGTAGCAGTATTTGGAAAGTTACAGTACCCTTTCCAAAAAGAACAGACCGTTTATTGAGAAACTCATATCTACATGATAATGGTACACATCAGTCACAAGAAAGAATGCTTGGTCAAACGTAAGTGTGGATCAACATGGCATGTAGTGTATTCTTATTTTAATTGAAAATTTGCCATTTTCACTTGTTTCTGCTCATAGGCTGTGGGGAAAAGTAGGCCCGGAGCTGTGTCGCTTACACGAGTGATCCTCACTGTAGAGGTGATGAATGGGATGTGCAGGTAAGAGAATAAATATGACTGAAACCTTCAGTGGGAGTAAACCATTCTGCAGGCTCTGACTTTTTCCACATAGTGATCCTGATCCCCCTGGGTCTGGGACAGGCTGAAGCGATGAAGAGCTGACTAAGCTGCTTGGTGACTAAGCCTTCTGGCCTTCACCACACTCAATAACTAATACTTTTAACTGAGCTGCTGCTCACCGTCCTGACATGCCAGCCGGGTTTTACACGTTTCAGTGCCATAAATATGGTTAGAGCTGTCATGAACTTTTTCTGTCTGCTCCTTTTGCAGTTGTCCCAGGGTAGCAAAGGAGCCCTCCGCCAGTGGAGCTGAGGGGGTTTCATCTCAGAAAACTCTTGGAAAAGGGCCCTCAGAGAGAATGAACTCAATCCCCTCTCTTCTAATTGCTATTGGAACCTGGCAAAAGTACAGATTTGCAATTAGAGTTGGATTTTAAGGTGTTCTTGGAGCTCAACACCATTAACTTTGACACTGAGAGCTTGAGGCCAGACCTTTGAGCATTTGCTCCTGCAATATCACCAATGTTTGCATGAATAAGTAAGTCCAATTACAGACATCAGTCAGTTCTTGTTACTCAGATATTTCTTATCGATGTCCTATACATTTGTCAGCATCTTTTTAAAACAGCAAGCACTCACTATAAAGACAGCAGTTGGTCAGAACATATGGATTGTTCCTGTTGGGCTTCTAAAGGGTTTTAGCTGTGTTATACAAATTGCCAGTTAACTTGGAAAGTTAAAATTAAGTAACAAAGTCAAGTAGTGTCATTTACTTAGCTTCAGACTGCAAGAACCTGTTCTCCAAATAGACATAGCATGACTGGCAATCCAAGCACTTTCAGAATGGCTCCCATTTTAGCATCCATCAACTGCTTGGGTGTTTTTAAACTTGAATACTTATTTATTTACTCAAACAGGCTGCAATGTTTTATTTATTTTGTGGTGAGCTGAGCAATGCTCTTCCCTTCTGGAGGACACAGCCAACCCTTACCTTGGCAAAGCAACTCACTTTGTTTTGATCTGAGGAATATTAGATTTTGCTTTTTTTGCATTCTTGTTGGCTTGCTGTGGATTTTTTTTCTTCTCACAGAACACTTGTCTTGCACACACCAGTGTGTCCTCAAAATTACAAGATTTACATTGTATACAGCAAGTGACTTTTAAAACAACCTGTTATTCATGGAAACAATTAAAATGTCTTATTGGACTCTTTCACGAAAGCAAGATGCCCCAGCCTGTAAGGGACATATCTTCTGGTGATGAGAGGCACCACTGCTACTACCCACTGTGCTGGCAGTGCTCGGTAACCATTCCTCCTGCCAGCCCTCCTGCCTTAGGCCAGCTCTGTGCTCCCCTTGCTTCTTAGTATCTTCCAGGTAAGGAGCAGAGCTCATGTTAATGCCTGTCCACCTCCAGCAAGAACAGACTTTCAGAGGAGACTGCTTTGTGCTTAAATTTTTTTGGACTGGGAGACGGAGAGTTATCTACAGCCAAGACTGGACTAATTTACTTGTTTTCCTTATATCTGATTCTCTTCTGGTGAGAAACTCCAGAAGTTAGTATTTCAGTAAATTACCCTACATTGTGTGAAAAATCATGAGAATGATAAATGGGAACAGCACAACATACTCTAATTTCATGAAAACATTTCCTCTACAAACAAAATACACCAACAAGGAAAACTTACAATTACAGAGGTAATTTTAAATAAGCTTTTTTATGGTCATAACTGGGTTTTTGGTCATATCCTGCCTTTGGTTTGTATGTTCTTTATATCTGACCATTTTTTTCTGACAGAATCCTCATTTTACTTGTCCCTTCTTCACAGCTTCTAGATGTAAGAAAAGTGCTCAGAGACATGGAAAGTTACTCTTCTCTATTACAATAATCATACATAAATATATGCAACATCCTCAGTCTCTTCTGTCAATAGAGCTGGGCGTGTTGTCTTTACCTTCCAGCGCTGCTGTTATTGAAACATCTCTCATAAATGTACACGTAGTTTGCACAGAAATGGTCTTGCTCCTTGGCTTTTGTGTGGAAAAGGAGCAGACTGGTGTTTAGTACATAAAATCTGTCCAGATCACAACACCAAAACAAGCTGACTGAACAATTGAAAGAGCATCTTTGGAAGTATGCCTTTACTAGGATAGGAAAAAAGCTATCTTCTTAATCTAGGTTCACTAACCTGATTTTAAAGAGTTGTGAACAGCAGGTTGTTCAGTTTTAACTTGGGTCAGCAGCTCAGGTTCAAATGTTCAAATGTCATGAACCTGATACTTTAACCTGGAGAGCAGGCTAGGTGCTTAAGGACGGGGGGAAGGTTTTGCAGGAGGCAATTGTGGTGAGAGGCTGCAGTATGCTCCCATGGGGTCCCAGTGAAGCAAAGGACTGAAATCTCTTCCAGCTGGATCTGTGCCCATGCTGTCTGTTTTGCTGGGACATGCTGGGAGCAGAGGTTGAGCATCCCCTTGGACACGTAGCAGGCAAAGAAAGGCTGGGTCTGGGCAGCCATGCTTTCTTGAAGTCAGCTAGCAAAGAGCAAAGCAGCCCATGCACCATTCTTGGCTGATGTGATTTACCCACAGCCAGGCTAGGTGACTTAACCGCTATAAACTCTGTTTACTACAACAGTGAGGGCAACCAAGCTTTGACATGTCCATCTCTGTTGTGGGTACTGCTGTGAAACCTCACATGACACAGCCCACCTGGGCTGAGGAGGACATCTCTGAGGGTTCAGAAACATTCCATGTCACTCTTCCCAGAAAAATGGAAACATCCCCATTAGGTAATGGGGAAGTGCTAAATTTTCCTGGGGCTCAGCCTTTCTTTGCATAGTATTTATCTTTTGCTTCTTAGTCAGCTTTTAACTGCACATATAGAATTTTAAGTGGTTTGAGTATGAAACTGAGAAAATAGTCTTTCTATGGAGTAAAATTTAGGGTATTCATTTGACTACATTTAGTTAAATAACAGCTGGGTTTTAGGGAACTAATTTTATTTATGAACCTCCATCTAAATTTTTAAGAAACTAGGGCCAAAATTATTTCTGAATTAATTCTTATTTCATCCCTCTCTGGTTGGTCAAGCATTGAGTGGGCAGGTTGGTCAAAATCTCTGGCAAGTTGACCTGTCTAACAAATTTACCTCTTCCTGCTCTCCTGCAAAAGCACTCAGATACCTTATAAAATAAAAGGGATAAAAAAACCTAACAAACTGCAAAATAGAGAGAGTGAAAATGCACTGTACTGCCAGCAAAGACTAAATTATTACCATGCCCCAACAATGCACTTTAATCTTAACATACAAGGTTAAAACCTGAACATTATCCCCACTGCTATACATCTTTTACTAGGAAAGTTTCCATTTCGTTCTTGAGAAGAATGAATGTCTGTAACTGGCACTGTGAGTATGTGCCTTTTTTTCAATCCAAGACTGTTTGGTGTATTTTAAAATATCAGACCAGGAGTTAACCCCTTATTAACTTGAATTGACAGATTCTTGAGTCAAATAACTTTTTTACTACAATGTTTTCTTCAAATTATTTTTCTCTTCAGCAACTTACATTTCAGTGACATATTTTCTGACCTCTGTGACATAATTTACATACACTTCTACCTCATTTGTACTTCAGCTTGTAAGCAAATAATATTTATTTTCTCCTATATCCATCCATCTTCTGGAAAATCTGGTTTTACAGCCAAGATTTTGCAGACCTAAGTACTCTATTTCATTGTAATGTGGCTGTGTTAGTGCCAAAATATGTCAATTGCCTGAAATAATTGGTGTTTGAAAGGTTTGATTTTCTCTCTTTGCTATAATTAAATACTGTGCAAGAGGGAGTTAAGGATTTATTTAGAATAATTGATTTTTTTCCTTCATATTTCTGACTATTTTTTCCTGTTCCGAAGTTTTGTGCCTATTTTGCTTTCTTTTTTTTTCTTAGACTACCTAGGGGACCACAAAAACATATTCATTTGTGGGTCATCCACTCAAGAATGTCAGATAAAAATTTCTGTGAAGGCAGCTATAGAGCTGCTATCCATTTTAAATCTTTTTTTTAAGTACATGGTAATAGATTTCAAATTAGTCTGAAATTAAAAGAAAATAAATAAGAATATTTCTGTGGATTTTTTAAATATATAATCACTTAACTTCAAAGAAGATAATTTCATCAAGTATTTTGTTGAAGCACTTCTTGTTCTCTGACTAACAGGACCATGCACATCCCTGAAGGATTTGGACTTGCTGGGTGTCTGCTGCAAGGCCCAGTAGTTTTGGTAACAGATTACAGTAATCTCAGGAAACTACTGAAGCAAAAGACTTTCTGTGGCTCTGATGCTGCCATTGAATGAAAAGGGCTTGTTTATTTGATTATCAAACTGGCTTGTCCTCAAATGTGCCATTTTGTCTTCATAAATTTTGGGAAAAATCTGGAGAATGTTGCCAAGGGCAACCACTGCATCTTGAGTAATTGGAAACAAAATACAGGAAGAAAATAGAACAAAGATTCCTTAAAGGAGTTTACTGCATTCAGTGCCTTGTAAGCAAGCATATGTTACTACTACCCTGGTTCTGCCTCAGCAGGTAAATGCCCTGGAGCATTGAATGTCAAGTAAAGTTAAACTGCAGACTGAATACCTCCTCCAACATCAGTCTGCACTAATTGGCTCCAGCCAAAAGTGTATAGGGACAGGATGTGTCCACAGAGCACTGTCCTCTTTGCTCCTTCTCCTACACTCCCTGAGACAGTGGAGGGGATTTCTGATATCTGCAGTATCCTTCCCAAACTGATAGTGTGTTTTCCTTCTGTCTCCTACCTTCTCCACGACCATACAGCTGGCATTGGGTAGGGATGGGTGAGCAGAGCCTCCTGTAATCACGGCTCACTAACATATTCTACAAATGTCATCACTTGGGTCAAATGTAGCCAAGAGTCCCTGATACAAAAGGCAGTGATCTGTGATTTGATCTGCAGTCCTGTGAAACTGGAGTAGATTTCAGTGAGGACCTGGAAGAGTCATCAAATACAGAGTAAAACTGATGCACATGTTGACACCAGAGAGACAGATGAAGGGTCATCCAGATGAGAATTCAAACAGGTACTGTTCTCTGTCCACTCAGCTGACCCCTCTAGCCTTCTGAGTCAGTAAGAGAGCAATGCAAAAGAGAAGCATGTAGCACAGTGTTATCAAATATTTTAAAGAATTACCTTACTGGGGATGAAATATTGACAGAAGGCTCCTACCCAGTATTATGTGTGGAACGCCCTGACTGTTCTTCTTGAAGACAGATGACTGTTTCTCTACAAAAAAAATCAATTTATAATTCATTTTCAAACTCTGCCACATTTGGGATGGTTTTGCTCTACAGTTTTCTGTTCAGGCTCATCTCTATTAAAAAAAAAAATCCAGAATTATTTTCCCGTACTTGGACAGCTATATGGACTGATGCTTTCAGACTCTCCCCAGAGCAAGTTCTCTGAATTTATACAGCTCAAGTGACCTTTCCAGTTCACAGCAGTGCCTAAGATTCCTAGCAGTAGTGCAAGCTTTGCAATTAGCTATGCATATGTACATGTATATGTATTTATACACAGATCTATACATATACTACACACAGGCATACACACAGAATATGTATGTGTGTATGTATAAAAAGACTGCTTAGAATTTCAGCTCTCATGTTCCTAAGCTCTGAGTCTATACAAATTATGGAAATTCTGGCAAAACACAGAAAATGACAAGCGTATTTTTTATTCACACAGCTCATCTGTTGAAGCGTGATTTTAAGAGCCCCTAGCTATTTAAACACTTACTGTAAAGAGAGTGAGTAAATGGTTTTCTGGATTAGGATCTTAGTCAGGTTGTAAATTTCTAAAGATTGGGACTGTTTGCCTGATTTTGTACACAGGCAAGAGATTTTGGTCCCTAGGAACTGTCTCTGAAGGAATAATTTTAACTGCTCCAAGAACTGAGAAAATGCACTGGAAAAAAAAAAAAGGCTGTACTATTTAGTTTCCAGTTTATTTTGGTGAAATTTTCCAGACAGCTCCTCAAATAATAAAAGCAATAACAAATACTTTTTAAAAAACAATAACAATAACGCTTCTTTCCTAGGCTTCTTTGACAAATTCTCAAAATAAACCCTCTCATGTCTCAGGGCACAGAAAGCTATAGGTTCTGTCACAATTTCAATTATTACTGCTTTTTTTTTTTTTTTTTNGCTGCTCGGTGGCAATAAATATTTCAAGGTAAAAACCTATCAAATCTAGCCATACAATATTCCTGAAATTGCTGATAAAAATTGCTAAAACTCTCTCTTCTCTTAGAAGAATATGACCTCCAAGAGGTCTTCAGCATACGCCTCTGATTAGATAAACACTTGGGATGATGTTCAGTTCAAGAATGGCAAACCTGAAGCTGAATGTCCATGTATCTATAGGTCTTTAAGCTCTGAGCATAACAGAGGGGGCAGGTCAATGCAGTCAGTGGAGCTCAAAGCTCACCAGCCATGGAGGATGAAATCCAGGTGCTTCTGGAGTTTAAGTCACCAGAGGCACCAGAGATACCCAGGAGCTTCACAAGACTGGCAGATCTGATGTGAGATGTGTGATATCCCATTGTGCCTAAATCAGCATAAATTGACTGAACCCCATCTGCATACCAAAGGCAACCTGAACCAAGACATGCTCCACCACTCTGCTGATTAAGGGCTTAATTCAGTTGCTTGTACCAGGCATTTCAAGAAATTTGAAAAGCCTTGGGGTAGCCCAGACAGTGGTAAGAGGCTGGCAGACATGATCAACACCTTTCTGGAAGAGCAGCTGGAGCAGCCAGCTCATATTACAAGGGCATTTCAGTTGCCCAGCAGTGACCTGTTGATCTGCTCCCTCAATCTTGGTGACAGTAGTGGGAGCTGAGACCCCAATACATGTACAAAAACCTCCAAATATCTAAGTGGTCTCACAGCCCTTTCTGTACCACTCTGAAGTTTTCCAGTAAAGTTTACACAGCGATTTCATTCTTCTACTATTTATCCACCCACTGCCCTGCACTCCCTCTCCTGTGTATATGTACTTTGGCTTGCATATTTTGCCTGGACATTTTTAGACTTACTCAGCGTCTTCTCCTCTGGCTCACACACTCAGTCCATAAACTTTTCTTTCTGCCAACCAGCTTCCCATCAGAAACTTTCCACATGGCTCCCAGGCAAGGCATGAGGACATTCTTCCTCCCATCCCACTTCTCATCCTTGCCGGGAGAACAGCGGCTGGAAAGAAGCAGTGACAGGAGCTGGAGACACCACCATATTCCCTGAGAGCCATTCTTTGCTGGGCAAAGGCCATCCCAATAGCTTGCTTGCAACTGTCTTTCTGGCAATAATGTCATGCAATGCACAGTTTTGGCTCTGATTTTGTTTCTGTGGAAGACCATAGATACTGTTTCTTGTAAAATATGATATATACGGTATTTAAAGAGACCAATACAATTAAATAATTCTTGGCCTTTCTTACTCAGGGAATTGGGGAGTGATTAATATGTTGTTACTGGACAGGCATATCAGGTCAATCTGGGCTAAAAACATTCAAGTGAGTAAAATATACTTATAAAATTCCATCATTTTACATCTGTATGTCTATATATTTCTTCAAATGTCTGTCATGTTGCCATCAAGGCAACAGTTGGTAGGTTTAAGCTCTGCAGTTGAACTCCCTGGAGAGATTTATGCCAGCAATAATGCAAAGAGGAAATTGAGGCAGCAGCAGCTGAAGAAAGAAGGAGAGAGAATGAAAGAAAAAAGAAAGACAGAAAGAAAAACAGCAAAGTAAGACAGCAAGCTGATGTCTTGACCTGTTCAGATCAACAAATCTAGATTGCCTTCTGTACATTTTATTACATTTCTGCCACATATATGTTAGTGAGCCCTGAACGTTATATTTAAGTATTTTCTTTTTCTGAAAATAATGTGATATTTGTTCCATCCTATTTGACCTTCAGCCAAGCCATAGTCTTCTCAGATTTCAATTTAAAATTATTGTTTTGGTGTTAAAGATTCCCCACAGACTCATCAGCTCTACAGCAGCTTCTAAAAGGTAGTATCTTTTCAAATTATCCTTACCAAGGGGACAGATATCAACATTAAAAAAAAAAAAGAAAAATATTAAAAACAAGGTGAGAACAAACTGTGGGCCCAAGGAATGCCAATTACAGTAATCATGAAGAATTTACCAGGTTCATTGCATTGATTACTATATGAAACATCTTATTTCTTTTGATTGTCACAGTGCCATGGAAACCTCTGAGCAGGAAATAAACCCAAGATTTTTTTTTAAATAAGAGCCTAATGCATTTAATACAATTGAAGGTACTTAGAAAGAGAAGCATCAGTCACCCTAACTGAACCTGGGATTTATTTATACAGTAGTTGCTTCAGGTTTTGGACAGGTAAATAAACTCACATTAGGTTTCTTGTTGCTGAGGAAGTTCTGTTGCTGATCTCCATCACAGCTCATGTAAAGGTAGCTCATGTGCTGCTAAAATTCATCAAAGCCATGCCTGCAGCAGCATGGAGACGTGCCCTTCCAGTCAAACACAGAGTCAAAAAGCTCCAGGCTCTTCGTACTGGGACTTGTCTTCAAAAAGATGCTTAAAGCTTTGGCTATAGAAAATTTCCATCAGTAATACTCTGGCACTTGGACCTCAGCAATTTTTCTTTTCCTGTGTGTTTTACTGTAGTATTTTTATAACCTGTTTTGCTTGTGACCCTCCATTTCAGTGTGGCTGCTGCATGCGTATCGGTGACACAGGGCTGCAGTACAGCGCCCAGCTCAGACCCAGATTAGCAGCAACCTGCAGTCTGACTTCAATTAGCTGGAAGGATGATGTTTCTTGACCGTCTGGTGTTTAAATGAACTGAAAATCAAAACCCTGTTTTTCTTGGTTCTCTTCCAAATCGCACACTACAGTTTGCCTCATTAAAAATTAAAACAGATGTTGGTAAAAGGAGATAAATCTGAATCAAATGTGAGATCCAAATAGTCCTGAACTTGTGGTTTGGGCTTTTCTGAAATGTAGGAGGAAGCACTGAACAATTCAGATCCATGGGATGAAGAGAGGCTGTAGGGTCTTAGCAAGACCCTTCCTTCTTTTGGGTAGCTCTGTGAACTCTGTCTGTCTGGTGAGTTTAAGGTGAGATGCCCACTGTAAATCAACAAAAATGCACCACAAGGCATGGGGAGATAAAGTCCTGCAGAAAAACCTTTCCACTATTGCCTTTGAAGAGCTGACCCAGGGTGATCTGGATCTCGTGTTCCAGACCCAGGTTGTAGGTGCTTTTCTCTCCCTGCCCTGGACTGTAAAACAGACAGAATGTTGCTGCTGTCTTTTGAAGTTTAATATCTGAATTGAAAAGAGAGAAAAGGCCAGGCAGAACACACAGTTTCAATGAAATCATTGCAACAAATCTAATACACAGTGGTAACAGCATCTAGGTGCCTAGTCACTGTGTGGAATATAGATATAATAATGACAAAAACTGTTGGGGTTTTGTTTCTTGGGAACATCATCCCACTTCTCTGTGACTTTCTCAGTTAACTTAATAAGCCAAGTATCTTAATATGAAAACAGCTCCTTGGTTTCCACACTAGAGAATACACTGCCTTATCACTTACTATAATTTTGATTATGAAACAGTTGTTTTCATAAGCCTCACTTTTCTGTTGCTTGGAGCTATGAGCAATATTTTTCTCAGGCTTCCACTTCCTCATGCTTCCCAGTCCTTCAGCAATAATACCTTGTGCAGGTGAGGATTATATTTTAAAGAAAATCCCTTTGATCATGTTCCAATGAAAGTTTTTCAAATCATTTTTATAGACATATATGTTGTTAGTTGCAGAGGTCAGACATGTAGTTTATAAATATATAGGTCAATGCAGATGCCTCATTTGGCCTAACATTTCTTCTTCAGTGTGACCTTTCCTTCTGGTCATACAGTCTTACGGTACAGCTTCAAGGGAGCCAGATGCCTCGGGCACAGACAGGTACTAGTGAAGCCCAGAGCTGCTGTAGGCTCATGACCCTTGATGGTTTCCCCTGGGATGGAAAGGAACACCTTTGGCTGTGGGGTGTAAACCCTTTCAAAATAGTCTTGTACAATGCCCGTAAGTATTCATTTCACTTGTATTCTCCCACTTTTGTTTTTCTTCCAAGGTTGCTGATCTCATCATGCACCCCAAAGGGGTCATCAGCCCTCCTGTCCCTCCAAAGCTTGGGGTCCCTCTTCCCTGATAGGCCTACACTCTCCACATGGGTTGGCTGTTCCCACAACTGTGCTGTAACTCCCCAGTGGCACCAGGACCTTTTGGAAAAGCCACAAAGCTGTAGGCCTGATTTCCCTCAGAAGCTCAGCAGGTGACGCTGAGCTTGTGAGAGAGTAGGAGGCACATCAAGCTGAGGATGCAGCTGATCAGAAAATGTTTGACATTTTGTTTTGGTCCAAATGTTCTCTTATTAAGAGCATGCTTCCCTTTTGACTAACAATTGAGAGTTCTCCTCTTTAATATTAATCACGTGGCAAAGAATTTACACAATTCATTTTCTTAACCACATTTTTTAAAATGCAGTTAGAGTCATCTATGCTTTTATCCTGTATTACTCAGGGTTGTGAAGCAGAGATATCAGGTGTTACTTAGAGGTGTGTGCTGCTGAGTACTTACATATGGTACTTAATAAGGAGGTGTTTATAAAGTCCCTGCAAAGGACTGAATGTCCCTCCTCCAGATTCTGTGAAAAAATAATTAGATAACATTGTAGATCTCAGGCTACAGCCACTGTGCTGCCTGCAGGCCATCTAACACAGCAATTTTCTCTGACAGTAGCTGATATAGCTGAAAAATCAGTGGTACCTTGCCTTCCTCTGGGTACTGTCATTCTGACCCCACACCAGCCAATGCAAAGGATAGCAGGGATGAAATGGTTTTTCTAACCCCATGAATAGGGGTTGTATAGTTGTCTTTTTCTCAAAAAAATCCAATTTGCACAATCCTAAATTCTCTCATTGTCTACCTAGATGCCCATCCCATCATGAACTCTCGGGCTCTCTGAGGGAGGTGGACAAGAAATTTCACTTCTGAATCATTTTGTTAAAAATACATGAACATTACAAGTTGCTATTCTGACAGCTGTATTAAAATGCTATATAGTACTTGAGCTCTCTCTATTTTTCACTTCTACTTCAATGCAGAAGCCATCTTTTCCCAAACAATCAGGAGCAAACTTGAGGCCAGGGGAAGGTAAGGAAGGTAGGTGATGCAGATGTGCAAAACCAGCAAGCCTCTTGAAGGAAGTTGTTAATTTTGATTGAAAGGATGTAGTCCTTGATGTTTAAAAGGTAAACATAAGGCTAAAAAAAAAATCAAAGAAACTCTGCATAACAGTAAATCTGAGTAATTAATCACTACATTTGCCTCAATGCTCAATAGCTACTTGTGCCCATAGAAGTCATAAGGTGTATGTAAAACCTTCAGAGGCACAAAGGTTGTTTCAAAATGGCATTTCATAGGTGGCACTTGTATGTTTGATTACTGTAATTATGAGGAAGCATTACTGCAATTATTGGGAAAAGGGAAGGACCACATAGAGCAAGGATGGGGGCCACCAGTGCTGTGTCGAGAACACCTGGTGGCAACTCAGCCAGCAGTGGTCAGGATGACATCAGGGTGTGAAGGTGTAGCTTTTGTGGTGAAGGCCAGGGGCCACATCTCTCCTCTCTTGGAGTGCTCTCTGTTGTTTCGCTAAAGCCAGGTCCCAAAGTCTATATGTCTCTCTTAATCTTTGTAGCTCTCTGCTGACCTGCTCCAGGAGCTCCCTGCCCCTCTCATACTGGGAAGCCAAGAACTGGACACAGCACTCCAGATCCAGCCTCACTAGGGCTGAGTAAAGGGGCAGGGTTCACCTCCCTCGACTTGCCAGCAATGTTTTTCCTAATGCACCCCAGGATCCCATTGGTCTTCTTGGCCACAAGGGCACACTGCTGGTTCATGGACACCTTGTGGTCCACCAAGACCACCCAAGTCCTTCTCTGCAGAGCTGCTTTCCAGGAGCTCAGCCCCCAGCCTGTTCTGGTGCAAGGGGTTATTATTCCCCAAGTGCAGGACCCTGCACTTGCCTTTGCTGAATTTCAGACAGTTCTTTCTGCCCATCTCTCCAGCCTGCTAAGGCTGCACGACACTCTGTGGTACTGGCCACTACTCCCAGCAAACTTGCTGAGGAGGCTGTCTACACCTTCATCCAAGTTTTGATGAACAAGGTAAACCAATTAAACAATACTGGGCTCAGTATTGAACCCTGAGGAACACTACTAGTGACAGGTGTTCAATTAGCCCCTGTGCCACCGATCATGACCCCCCTGGGAACTGCAATTCAACCAGTTCTCAATCCACCTCACTGTTCACTCATCCAGTCCACATTTCCTAAGTTTGGCTATGAGGATGTTGTGAGAGAGTGTCAAAAGCCTTGCTGAAACTGATAGATAATATCCACTGCTCTCCCCTAATCCATCCAGGTAGTTGTTTCATCATAGAAGGCAATGCTGACTACTACTGATCACTTTTTGTCATCTATGTGCATAGAGATGGCCTTCAGAATCACAGAATCAATTTGGTTGGAAAAGACCTCTGGGATCATCGAGTCCAACCTATGACCGAACATCGCTATGGCAACTAGACCATGGCACTAAGTGCCAAGTCCAGTCTTCCCTTAAACACCTCCAGAGACAGTTTTGTGGTTGGGAGTGGGAGCTTCAGACAAAGTTTATTAGAGAAGCCCTCCTGTTAAATTAGAAGTTACAGAAAGGAACCCCTTGCGTTCTAAGCTGCTTCTCAGAGAGGAGCCTGAGTGTGGCTGGATCCAGTCTTAGCCTCAGACTTTGACAACGGTTTTAAGTACACCTTTGTCCTGCAGGATTAAAGATGGCAAACTGAGTACATTTATATAAAATCAATTATTTATTACGACAAATGATTAGACAAAAGTTCTTAGTCAGAATTATTTACTACACAGCATAGAAGCCAAAACTACTAATATAGTATAGCATAAGATAGGATACTGCACTATACCAAAGCAATTATATTAAAGCACTTATATTAAACCTAACAAAAAAAAAAAGAAACTATTATTTAGTAGACACTGATGTAACTCACCCACACTAAGGACTGAGGACATATCTCTTTCATTCAGCCTGAAGGACTAACCTTGAGAGGCATCCCATACTCAAGGGAGGATCTCCACACATATGCTTGAAGAAGAGTTATTGTAGAAGAACCTATCATATGAAAGTGGACTGGACTTTTATAGTATAAAGTGACTGACTGCCAGTCATATGTCTGCAGCTCAGCAGCGTATCTGCCAAATCCTTGCCTCACTATCTGGATGTTAATTTAGAGTTGATGTGTCACTGCTTTTAGCATAATTCTACATCAAGTCCAGCAAGATATACTCTTTCTTAGTCCACCACAAATAGCCTTGCAACTATGACATCGTTATTGTTGCTGGACCACATTCCAGGGCAGAGCATCCTGCTATAGAAGGTGACTCCACCACCTACCTGAGCAGCCTGTTTGAGTATCTAATCATCCTTTGTCTGAAGAATTTCTTCCTAATGTTCAGCTTAAACCTCCCCTGACACAGCTTAAGACTATGTCCTCTACTCCTATTGCTAGTTGCGTGGGAGAAGAGGCTGACCTTCAACCAGCACTAATGAGGCACTCCATCATCTTTCCAGGGACTGAAGGGAGACTGACTGGCCAGTAGTTCTCAGGGTCCTCCTTCTTGAAGATCTTTTTGGAAATCAGGGTCGCATTTGCTTTCTTCCAGTCTGCTGGCACTTCTCCATGACCTTTTAAAAATGATTGTGAGTAGGCTTGCTACGATGTCTGCCAGCTCTATCAGCACTCATGGATGCCCACGGACTGGTCAGGGCCCGTAGACTTGTGGATATCCAGTCTGCATAACTGTTCTCTAACCCCATCCTCCTTGACCAAGGGATGACCTTCTAACATTCCTTTACCTGGACCTCCTGGGTCAGAGATTCCTGAGGGCTGGTCTCGTCAGTGAAGACTGATGCAAAGAGAGCATTCAGTAACTCTGCTTTCTCTGTGTCCTCTGTGATGCCTAAGGGGGTTTTGATTTTTTGATTTTTCATTTTTATAGATTTTAGAAGTACTTGTAACTGTAGTACAAGGTCTCCTGACCTGTTGGTGTGTGACTTTCTGAGTGGTAACTACGTTCTTCTCTCCTCTTTTTCTCTCCTTCTTCTCTTAATCTCTCTTCCCTTTTCCTTTCCTTCCTCTTGCAGGTAACTCAAACACCTATTTTCTGTAAGGTGTGGGTACCTCACTTAAGTGGCGCAGAGTCTGTGTTTCTGAGTGTAAGAAAGGTCCCCTACTATAGCAATGCTTTCTAGCCTCAGTAATCTCTTCTAATACTTTTGTGAAGTTGTATGTTATTTTTGTAAAACCCTTTTTTCCAAAATGCCTATATTCTCACCAAATTAAAAGAAATCTCTTAAAGAAAGTGTGTAGGGTTTTTTTCCAGATGGAAATTCAGGGTATCAAAGAACCAATGTCTTTGCAGACGTTTGTATGGGCAAAATCTCTTGAAGCCTGAAATTAAAGTAAAGCGTCTGGTAAAGCTTGGAGCTTTGGGACCAGGGACCAGGTTGTAACACACTCGTTGTGGGATCTGCCACTACCTGTGTCAGAAAGTTGTTGTCAGTGCTTTCCAGGAACCACCTGGACTCATTGTGCCTCTCTGGGGACCAGTTGCAGCTGGACAGAATGACAAGTTATGTCATTAGAGCCAAGTAATTTAAAGTAGTTTGAATGGAAATATTTAACATTCTGTAAGACTTTTGAGACACTCTACTACTTATCAAAGACCCTATATTTCTCTTTATGTTTTTTCTGTATCCTTGGGCCGTGCTTGTTCAAGCTCTCCTATGCCATTTCTTCTGCCTCATGGTGGTGCCACCCTGGCCTGTAGCACACAGAAAAACAACACTGGAGGCCTCAGTCTCTTGTGAAGAAAAAAAACCTCACTATCATTAGAGCTGAAAATCATAAGCATTTTCAAAATAATGAGTATTAGGGGAATTGTAAGTAACCACCTTTGGACATAAATGGTATTTCCCTTTTTTAATTCAGCTGCTGTTTTCCTTATTGCAAAATGAATGTCATTTTAATTATGCTATTTTATTTAATTTTAAGAATACAGTATCTATTAGGAAGTACATTCTAAAGTATGTTTTGCCAGCAACATCTCCAATATTACAGTGAATAATCCTTCTATGATTTGTAGTGCTTTTTTCCCATTGTCTTTAAACATTTGCCTGTAAAAGATGGAAGATGAAGTAAGAAGCTCCATAAAATTTATGCACTTGGATAAAGAAGACCCCTTTCACATTTTCTGGTTTGACTTTTGTATGGTTTTTTTTTTCTAAAATTCAATTGGGCTCAAGATCCTTGAAGAGCATGAAAGTAGCATTAAAGAAATACTATTCTGAACAGAAAATACAAGAATGAAAAGATCCCTAGAGAGGGGAAAAAGACTGTAGGAACAGTGGATTATAGGTGTCAGTTCTGTGATCTTCTTTCTAATTCTAGTTTGACTCACTGAATAGCTTTAGTCAAGTCAAATAATCTTCTTTCATTCCCTGGTTTGGGATCTGTGAGGATACTAGTCTTTCCTGCTGTGTAGAGTTTTTGAAAGAGACACATGAACAGACTATCACAAAAGTATGTGGCCAAATTAGCAAAAGTATAATATAAGGCAGCTACTGTTTTACTGTTAGGGAAAGCACTGTACCTCAGTGCATACCTTTGGATTGTGGCTGCATTGTAGGCATTTTTCCCTTTAAAATCTGTTGCTGGAAACTGCAGAGTATATGAACATGGTATTAAAATATGATGGACACCTTAAATCCTCATTCTGTATGAATGAGGAATAAAAGTATAATAGAAGAACCAACAGTGAAGAGAAATTTTCTAATTAAAATACTTCATGTACTCAGCATTTCCTGTGGTGTAAATATATATAGAGAGGGATTTATTAAACAAAAAGTCATTGCAACTGCATAAGCCTTCTCCACCTTAAGACCAGCATTATAAGGGAGGATATAATCTGCATACTCTGACAATTTAATTTTTTTATCTTTCCCATAAACAAATGTTTAAATCTCTGGTAGTCTGAAAAAGATGTACTTTCCCTGATAATATAAATCAGCAGAAGCTAGAAGCCTTTACTGGGATTAAAGTAGAGTTCAGCTTAATAAAAAACAGTCTTGGAGGACATACTTCCTTGGCTTTGCAGACATGTACACAGGACTGCTTCTCCCAGGACCCAGCACAGCCCACTCCCCTCTGGTCCAAGCAAATGGAGAAATAATATTACTCTATTTTTAGCTTCCTTTAATGAGATTTGACTGATAGACAGAAGTTGGAAGTTCTGCAGCGTTAAAACCTGCAGCTATGCTGGGAGGAGCAAGATAGCTTCAGGGTAGTAGCTCCACTGAGATATTTGAATGTCATGACAGCTGTGCATTTAGGAGACAGCTAAAACACCTGGTAAGCTCTTGTATTTTGTTAAGTTCACCACTTGCAGCTGTCTCCTGTACTCAAAGGCTTGTCCCACACGTTTCTTGACGCTCAGGTTTTGTCATTACCTGGTGCTAAATGCAACAAATCAGTGGAAAAATATGAGTTAAACGTCCTGAGAGTCTGCTGGCCTTTGCCAGATGAGAGCTCCCCACCGGGGAGTCACCACATGCTCCCCAGGAGAGCTGGAGACCTGGGGCAGCAGTGCCAGCAGCAAGCTCTCCTCCTAATTAATTGTAGCTGTACTGCAATCTGTTAATCTGTTAAGGAGCTGTGTGATGGCAACTGAACAATGATAACTGGCACCCGCTGATGCCAGATCATAAAAAGCTAAATTACGTGTTTGGTCGGCCTGGTATTGGGGGTAGAAAGGAAAAAATACCATATGTTGTTTTTAATCTTTTTGGAGTTATTTAATGTTCCTCTAGCACAAGAATTATTTTTAAGAGTACTTTCCTCTGCAGAATTACTTTGTGATAAATTATTTCTCTTTCGGTCTGAAAGCACACTCTGCAGATTCATATCAGATACTGTTTTCTTTTTTTGAAGTGTTGTTGTTTCAGAATTCAGAAAAAAAGTTAAGGAAATTATATTTTACATGATATTTAGGAAACTTACAGGAGCTCAGTCTTCCTCTATTAAAAAAAAACAAAGGTTAAAGAAAGCTGAATTAAAGCCTTGAGAAGGAGTGTTATAAATCTGCCTGGGGAAGGACCATAAAGAGAGGCTCTTTGGCAACTAAAAAGTGTCTCTGAAACCAATTCAATGATGAGATTTTGCAGTGTGGGTGCAAAAGAGGACCTGAATGGTTACATGGGTAAAGATACAGGTATTGAGGCTCCTTGTGAGTTACCTCCACAAACTATAAGGAGAAAAAATATGACCTTTTTTTTAATTGATGTTTTATTGGCTGTTATGAACAAATATGGTGGCCAGTGGCTAGTAATAATGAGATCTTTCTTGCTTTTAGTTTTATTAGATTAGGGGAGCATGGTGGGGAGACCAGCCCAGGAAGCTACACAGATGGTAATTATTATGTATAGTTTTTATCTGGATTTAAGAAACAGTGCCTGTTTATTTCTCAAGTTAATGCACATGAAAGAGAGAAGACAAGACCAAGATCTTGCAGGTATTAAAGTGGGAAAAAAACCTGCTGAGCAGCCACTTTTTTTGCAAACAGTGCACACCGAAAAAGCAAACAGATGACCAGCATGGGCATATATCGCTGCTGCAGAGTTTCCGTCTTAGCAAGGGCAAGTTTATCCATAAATTGCAGTGAGCAGAATATTGCTGCTGAATTGGAACCATGAAAAGAAAGACAACACACAGGAAAGAAAAAAATAAATTATTTGAATGTCAACATTTGATTTTTCAGGAAGAAACTCCTAAACAGCAGGATCCCCCTTAGCTCTCCAGATCTCAGCCACCAAAGGGGTCCTTTCATTTCTTTGCTGAGAGCACTACATGGCCTCTAAAACAAAGGGGATCAGGCCCTCATGAAATATGCTGTGGAGCTGTGTAGATTTCCAAGGACCTCCAACACACCCTCCCTTTTAGCTGCCAGAGTAGGAGGGGACACTCTCTGTGCAACCATTCGGCTCTGCACCCTCTATTCTATCAGACCACTGGTTGGAAAATCTCTGTCAAAACTCCCTTGAAGTTCTATTTAGAGTTTTCTTTTCACAAGATTGCACTTGCTTTGGATGGAAAGTTGAAAATTTTTTCTCTTCCCTCTAAAGACTAAACAGCAAAAGCCAAAACATTTTGGCCAGATGTGTGGAAAAAATTCATTTGGCACTGTTACCAATGGCTTGTGGGAGTCACTGCTTGGCTGTCTCATGCCTCTGCTGTCCTCACCAAGCCTCCAGATGACGCTATCTCCTGAAATGCACTGTGGAAAGGGTGCTGCTCTGGCATCTCTGCAAAGAATAGGGAGTGGAAGAACCTGGCTCCAGGAGCAAACAGCGGAGAGACCCTCCACAGCAATGCATTTGAGCCAAGTGAGCAGCTTTGGTATTGGCAAATGTCAAAGTTTCAGGTCCAGATTTTTGTTTAAAGAGATAAAAAGAGTACTTAGGAGAAACAAAACACCTTTCCAAGCAGAAACTGGTTAAAACCTTTTTTTACCTTTGTTGAGAGAAGGAGAACAGTGAAAGAATCATCTCCATTAGCTCACAGCATTGCTCTTGCTCAGATGCCCTAAAGGTCATTCTCTCCCATCTTCTATGCTTGTCTTTGCTATAGACTTCCAAAGGCAGCACGAAGGTAGCAGATTTGGTTTTGCACATGCTGAGATGAAGACTATCATTTTCTATTTCCTAGCAACTGCCTATATAAACAACTACCAGGTGAGCAGTAAAATGGGTTTGGAGAACTGAAAGCAAGTTGACATTGTGAATAGATTGGATTTGTACCTGAAGTGGTTTAAGAAAAGCAAAAGGAGAGTTAAATCTAAATGGAAATAATTGGGTTTAGTTTTCATGAAATGCACATATGTAGTGAAGTAAAGCACTAAGTCCAGCCATCTTTTCCTCACAGCATTCACCAATTTTCCTTATATTGTCTGCAAAATTAATCAAGTTTAGTTATTTCAAAAATGCAGAAATACTGTATATTTTGACTTATTTTAATTTGCTTATAGTTTCTCCATATGACTGTGTGCTCCAAGTTTCCACGCTTGCTTCTCGGCTCACCCAGCTCACCTCTTGGCCATGGTGCCACAGCACCAGCGATGCCAACCTTGCAAGTGCATCTGCTCATCTGGCTCAGAGCTCTTTGAGGAAATTGCCCTCTTAAAGTAAACAAAGTTCTCGGCGGAGAAAGGACTTCACAACACAAAACCCATAGGATTTAAGTGAAGCCATTTTATTAGACATAGCACACAGTTTATATAGGGTTAGGACTACAGCTTATTGGCTAAAAGAGTTACCACACCACCACGCTAGAAACTTCAATTGGTTAGAACCTATCTCTCACAAGTCCCATGTTTATATTATTTCATCCTGGCTATTTTCGTGCACCTGCAGAGAACTGTGTATTCCTACTATGAGAATTCTTGGGGAGTAACCTCCTCCCTATCAGCCAGCAGCAGCTGAGCTCCTTGCTGCTTCTGGCTGATAGCTGAGTCTCACAGGGCTTTCTATAGATCTGAATTGCTCACTTTGATTTTACTGTAACAACACCTTCTCTCCTCCTCAAGTCATGACCTGAAGGGCTGGTTACCCAGACTGCAGGTGTGTAGAGTTCACAACAATGGATTTGCAGGATTCTGTAATACATAAGCACATGGAGGCTTTATCCTCCAAATTTCTCTGCTTTATTGCATATCACAGAATCATTGAGGTTGGAAAAGACATCCAAGATCAACTCAAGTCCAACTTTTAACCAAATATCATGACATCAACTAAACCATATCACATAGTGCAACGTCTATTTTTTTTTTAACACTTCAAGGCATGGTGACTCCACCACCTCCCTGGGCAGCCTGTTCCAAATTTAACACAGATTACCACAAAAATCAGCATTAGTAAATATGCTTATGATTAATAAAGGGAATGTGTATCTCTCAAGTTATTAAAAATTACTCTCAGCAATTAATATTGTTTCAGCAATCAATAATAATAACAATCAATAGTATAGAATCTGCCAATAGTATGGCAACAATCAGCTAGAGCAACCATCAGTATTTTAGCAACAACTAAGTAGATATGTACTATTACAGGTTACTGCAAAGTTATCATTAGTGAAGCAACTAATCAACCATATAACAGCAGATATACTTATTGTAGATTGCTTATATGAGCATATAATATCAGTATTAAGCAAAATAGATTTTGGAAGGGGATAAAACATCTGAAAGTAGGAGGATAAACTAGATGAAGCCAGAAGGAGGCCCAAATGGAGCCAGTTATGTAGCAGAGAGACTCTAACTTCAGAGATGGAAAAGGTGGTCAGCCAGATATTGCAGTGACAGTCCAAGATTTCACAGATAGTTCATATAGAGAATTCAGCATGTTTAGGGAATGAAAAGATGTCAGAGAACAGTTCCACTTTTTATAAAATATAAGTAATTTTTATATCATAGAGACATAAAAGTACACAGAACACCAGTACTTTGAGCAGCCAATAGATGATGTTCATTTCTGGTTTTCACCTGGGAGAGCCAATAAATGATAATGTTTTCTTTTCTTTTAGACCAATTTTTATTTTCACGGATGATTATCCTCTTCTTGCAGATAGAACAGCCAATGGTGTCTACTAATTCATACTTTCTCAAGATGTTTTCCCCATTTTTACAGATTATTTTTCACCTTTTCAAATAGTTAAATTGCTGTTACAATTCCTTGATTTTGCAGTTATGGATGATATCTGTATATGGATGATATCTATATATGGATGTTTACAATTTCTAGGTATCCAACTGTACTTCGAAGATGCCAGCTGAGCACTTCTTGTGAATGCTTCTGATTCACAAGTCTAGTTCCCAGGCTCAAAGTTCCCAGGCTGGCAGGCATGTCCTCTGAGAATATATTTCCAGTAGATATTTTCTGCTGATAAGTAATTTTATCCTTCTAACCAGGCCACCTTTATGGCTGCTCCTGTGACATCACCAACCAGCATCACTGTTTGGTGGCCACCGTGTTAAGTCTTCAAGCTGCTAGGCTTGAATATGGAAGGAAAAATAGTTATTTTGGAAGTTGGCTTGACTACTGTGTGAAAGGCTGTTACTTCAATTTGGTTTTGCTGTAAGCCAAAGGAAGAAAATAATTAAACAGGAGCTAGCTTGAAGCAGAAAAAAATACTGTGAGAATTTCTGAGAGTCTGAATGCTGTCTGTGCCCAAATTGTAAAAAGGGGCGAGGTGAGATTTGTTTTCTGGTTGGAGTTTTTCCTCCGTCAGAATGTAAGTTCTGGAAAACTTTTGCTTTATATTCTAGCCAACAAGCTGTATAGAAAGAAAATTACAGAAAATATTTTTTTTGCCCACATTTTTTCTTTAATCTTTTGTGAAAAAGGAAGAAAAACCCCTCAACTAATAAAACCCCCTAAAAGTAGAATCCCCAGGCTAAACTCTTTTGCATAATACAAAAAGGAGAGTAAGACTCCCAGCTGAGGCCTGCTTCTGTCCTCTAAAGGGGAGGAGGTGGGGCTGTGTTGCTTCACTTCACCGTTACAGAAGATCCAGACAGAAGCAGAAATGGTGCAAATTTTACAGATATATTGATCTCAATTCTATCTGAAAATGACCAAAAAGTAGGATCTGGAAAGTTAAATTAAAAAAAATCACTATCTTAAAAAATGCTATATTTCATTTTCACTAAGCAGATTGCTAGATGACAAATGAGCAATATTTGATGACAAATCAACATGGAAGTAGGAAGGCCAGAGCAGTGCAATGGTCAGCTGAATCGCTCCCATGCTGTGTCAAATATCCAGGAAAAAATACTGCAGCATGAAGAAATAGTGAATCTACCTCTGCTTCTCATTGTGAAAATATTCTCAGTGCTTGACTTCTGATGGTTGTCAGCTGGATAATGCTACTGGATAATTGAATTGGAAAAAAATCAAATCTATTTAGGGACAGTAGGACTCCTGTTCAGAAAGCAAACAAACCAACACTTACACAAGCAGCAGGATGCCTCGTAAGAGACCTTCCAGGGACAGCCCTCTAGACTGAGGTGAGTCTGAGAGCAAGGCTGTGTGCATGGGATAATAGGCACCAGGCCAGGAATGAAGCAGCACTTGGTCCTACAGAACCGGCTCATGTCTGACACCACGTCTTCCAGTTCACTTTCTGAAACAACCCACACTTGCTGGGTGTGATGCCAATCGGACTCATAGTAACCTGCATCAAACTGTTACATTACCAAAACCATGCAGGTAGCATACAGGCAGCTTACCTTCTTGTAGTTCCATTGACCCAGGAGAAGTTTACTCCTTGTGCATGTTTGAACTCTTCAGCAATTATGTTAAAATGTGAATTGGAGAACTGGGTTATTCTTTTTCTTGTTGTGACTGGGACTCAGATCAAGGATTCCACAAATTCCTCCTTAACTTTATGGGCATGTGTTTCAGATCCTGATTTGGACTGATGAAGCATCCTGATTTGCACTAAGTGTCCAACTGTGTCTTTAGGTAGGTAGGTATGTCAATAAAGTAAATATTATGGATATTAAATCATAGGAAGAGCCCCTGAATTTTAGATAGACAGAGACTGCAAGGGAAGTACAGCCTGGATGTCTGAAGGAATTGGCTGAATACACTGGTATTCACACAGTGTCGTATTTCTCTTACGCATTAAGTATTGTACCCCTTTGGAGGAACAGAAATGTCAAATTCCAATTTGTAGAAAATAACTGAATGAACCACATCTCATTTTAGTGTTAGGAATCACATTAATTAAAATGTATCTGATTTTAAGGCATATGAAGGTAAGGACATTTTCATAAAATAGCTATATCTAAATACCTACATCATAAATAACAACTAGATTAGGAAACATGTTATATAAACCACCAAGATTTTAGCAGAGCCTTTGCCTTTCTCTATGATGATATGTCACACTGGGAACATGGGCCACCAAGGAAATAAAATTCTAAATATATTTAAAGAGTGATGATGATGACAAAGACAGCGCTGGGCTGATGAAATCTCAGAGGTAAGCAAAGAAAGGATGCATTCTGGTCACAGTGTGGAGAAATCCACACAGCTAAGGCCCAAGCCAGGTTTAAATGAAATATTCATCACCTCACATGTATAAGTCATAAAGTGCATTGTGTACAAAACATTCAGGTGCAAAACATTTCCAAAAGGCCAAGGATGAGCGCAAGGCAATTGAAATGAGCATGGATCTCTAAGTGATGCTGGCATTAGTAAGATCCTGCTGCACCTCCAAATTACAGAAGCCAGTGGCTAGTTTAACTGTAAGAGGGTGATTCCTGGAACCTTCTGTCCCTCTGATCACCACTGTCCCACCTGGTGGCTGGCAGGTCCTGTGCTGGTGGCTGACGGGCTGCTCCTGCTTACAGCACCCCTCTGAGTTCACCCTCCTCTGGAGGGGCTACATGGAGTGCCTGCTGGCTTGACATCAGGAAGAATGCCAGAAGGTGGCTTTGTACCTCTAGATAACATGCAGGGAAGGGGACTGTGTTCTTTCCCTGTCTGCATTGTGTCACAATGAGCCCACACTGTCATGTCACTAAGTCTAACAGGCTGCTTCACAGTTGGATCCTTACAGCATTCCCCCTACCTTTGTACTTGATACCAGAGGGTAGAAGGACTGCCAGAAGAATAAATATTTAGGGATCTGTAGGCAGGGCAGAAATGTGGTGCAGCAGGACAGAGGAATAAGCAGAATCTGAAAAACAAAAACTGGGGAAAGTTAGACGTTATTGATTTATACTTTGTCAGTAAAGCTGTTTTGAGGGTTATGCTGTGAATAACCTTAAAAACCCCTCATATAGTGTACACTAGTATTTACTGGCAGTGACTTGCTCTAACACTTTAATAGAAAGTAAAGTAACAGATAAGACAGGAAAATGCAGGGGTTTTTTTCCTGAGGTTGCTCTGTCCAGAAGATAAAAGCTGCAGATTCTAAGGAGGAGAAAAACATTGAAAAGTCAATGTTAATCCAGGACCTGAAAGCTGTACTTTAACACTGTACTGCTGTAGATGGTTTTTAATTATCAGAGAAACAACATATATGAGCCCCAACATCAGCTTGTGGGGCTGATGGCTTTTAAACCAGAAGATTTGGGGGAAAGAAAACAACAACAACAACAACAACAACAACAACAACAAGCCAAAACCCAGAACAATTGACAGTTTGGGAACAGCAGAAACCTAGCAGATAGTTTCAAAGAAGCTTCAGAAAGTGCCCTTATGGGTGACACATGTAAGGCCAGGACATGCTAATAACATGTGAGATAAATACACCATTATTCTCCTTGATTAGAGCCAGAGATACAAAATGGATTTTTGTCATCCCAGCAATCAATGTGCTATGGAGCCTCTCTTCTGCCAAAGCAGTCCCATTTTAGAGGAAATGGAAACACTTTTGTCTGTGGTTGCTAATCAGCAGATCATGGCCCAGGCAGGCCCAGCCATCAGTCCCTACTCTGTGTATATTTTGCACAAATTTGAAGCATGTTGACCAGCTGATACTGAAATTAACTTCCTTTAGATCATCCTATATGCTGTCTGTTCTGGAGGAGGCAATATGAGGGATTTGAAACACATTTCCCAAATCCAGACAGAACTCTGAATGGATGGGAAGTGTGGGTTTTTTTCTGTTCTTTGGACTTCATCTATCATTTTGGCCAAACATACTCAACTCAGATTTGGAAATTGGAATGGTTCTAATTAAACCAATTTTTCAGGGAATAAGGTATGTCATAAATATTATGAACAGTTTCCATGCAAAGAAGAGAGAAGGCTAGATAAAATAATTGAAAGCAGACCAGAAATCCAGAGTATTTATGAGTTGTATCTTCATCCAGGTTTCTTCTGTAACCTTCTGCAGTGGATCCTTCTTGCTGTGGTTCACATCAATTACCTGAAGTACATCTGGGATTTAGATACCCCACTCAGGGTCTCCACAGGGTGTTGGACATTGTACATCAGAGCTGTGCTGCTCTGCTCTGCTTCCAGACCTCTGCCCTGCCTGGGAAGTCAGGCGTCTCCCAAGTAAGTTCATTTGATGCATGGTCCCTCACAGTGGTGTTCTCTGAATGTGGCCTGGTGTAGCAGAAAGAATGATGAAACCTTGTACAACTGCTGCACAATGGAAATGTTTGATTTTAAGACAGGTATCACCTTTAATGTATTGCTCCTCTAACAAGCCTATGGGGAAGCAGTCAATAGTGGCATTTTCTCTTGTTTTTCCTTTACCAGTTTTCTCCTGTAATTCCAGTCTTCAAAAACTAACAAAAGGACATACAAGAATGTCTAATAAAGTGAAAACAAATCTGTTTTTCTTATGTTTTTCAGCATCTTGGGTGATAAACACCAACCACAGGTGTCACTTGAGTAATTTGCCAGCCATAGAGTACAGCAAGAATTCTCAGGCTGGTGGGAACCAACTGCCCACTATGTCAGCCCAGTGAGAAGCACAGTGTGGTCTCCTTAGCCCACCATGCACAATAACCTGTTTGCTTCATGCCCCTGTGAAAAGAGAGTTAGATAGAAATGTTTTTGCTGTAATTCTCACTGGATTTTGGCAGTTTATATAAAGCAAAGTAAGATGCTGTCATATGCTGATCCTTTTGGCAAAACAACATATTATGTGGTTATCTTTTTCTGTTGGGAGTTCAAAGTCTGACTGTTTGGGGAAGAAAGGGCGATCCAAATGGGACTGGACATTTAGGGTCTGTGCCTATTTCTTCCTGAACTTAGTTTCAGTTTCATGTGTGTGAGAAAACTGGTGTCCATTTGGCTGCCTTACAGAAGGACTATTTAGGGCTGGCTGGCAAGGCTGAAAGGCACCTTTCATCCCCCTGTGTGAGAAGAAGCAGCCAGGATATGTCAGTGTAATTTAGTGAGGGAAGCCATGTTCCTTTGCCAACTCCCAGTGGACCCAAAACCCAGAGGAAGGCTGAAATGAAGCCGGGTAACTTGGATAAAATGATTTTTATGACAGTACCTGCAAGGTGAGGAATTTCCACAACTGTCTTAAGAAATCTGAAAGGTTTGTTGTAATACTGCGGGTTCACATAGAACTTAAGAAGGAAAATGCATCTGATCTCCTGCTGCCAAGAGCGGCTTGAGCTATAGCCACATGGCTGTGGATCTTTTTTGTATCCTGGGCTGCTTTGGCTGATCATGGCCTTAGCTTGTGAGCTGGTAGCTGCCCTGTTGCTGTTTGCTGTGCTCATTTCACCACTTGGTTGCAACTTAAAATGATGATACACCTTCATTTCTTTTTATTGTACCTTTATTTTACAAAACTTCTAAAGAAATTATGATGTTTTTCCTTTTGCCATTAGGAAAACCTGAAGTTTTTCTTTCTTTCCATAACTCACATTCTTTTGAAACCTCTCCCACTTCTCTTCCAGCTTTCTTTTACTATTAACATAATGTGTGTCCTTCCATCTCAACTGCCATTTTACTTTGAAAATTGATTGTGAAATTACTTTTGTCTGTAATGTGTTCCCTGTAAGAATTACATTGGATTTTATTTTAGTAACGAAAACATGCTTCTCCTGCTATAGCTGCCAAATTAACATAGCTAACAAAAACCAAAGCAGTCTACTTCTTCACTGGTATCTTGAAAAGAAACTTATTTATGTAAAACTTTTCAATTTTGTTCAGACTTATGCAATTTCAGAGCCTGTTCATGTAAATAAGAAACAACACAGGTCCTAGTTTTCAGTTGTCTACAGCTCGGAAAGCTGTCAACAGATCTGAATGGACAAAATTTGTCATCTTGATGCTTATGAGCTTACAGAAGAAAACTAATTTTCAGATCACAGATTGAATCTGCAATCGATTTAATGACTCAAGGCAAAAAAATAAAAAAAGCAATCTGTTTATTTTTGTGCTGGGCAGGTTCAGTTCCAAAGTATTGAAATTTCCAGTGTCATTGTGGTAGTAGTTTCCATTAAGAGACCGACATTTTTAAAGGTCTGGAAAGTTAAATCCATGGCTTTTTATCAACTTAGACCAGGAGAAAAAGAGTCCTAAAGCCTCATGTGGCATTACTTCTGCAGGGTGGTGGGGGTCAGAGTCCCTGTGTCCACCATATGTCTCTCATCCACTGCCCTCTGAGAAGGCATACCCATCTGCCTTGTCAGATGTATAACTGACAGTCTTTACTGAAATGAAAATGCAAAGGGATAAAACTGGGCACTGTCTGGTTCTTATACAATTGGCCCTGTAAGTGCATTTTAGAAATTTTCCTGATACTGTTAGCTTGACCAGGTTTGGGTATTTTTAATGTAAGGTATGTCACATTATCATGCAGTGAAAATAATAAATTATTCCATTTTCATTTTCTTAATTTATTGTAAAATGTGTTTTAGCTGTATGTTTTAGCTTTGAAATCCCTTTTAATAACGAGTAATAGACAGTACTATATGTTATTATTTCATAGAATTATTCACTCCTTATTCAAGTCCTTAAGATTTATGGTTAGTAAGTATGTTGATGCTGCTAGTCACATGCTTTCATGTCTCTTTGTAGCAATTATCCAATTTTTAGAATTAATTTGCCTTCTCAGTTTTTTCCATAGAGGGTGATGTTCCACCATTTTAAGTGATGTGACAGAAGACAGAATCATAGGAAAAGGCACTCAGAAGGACCTCGAAAGATCACTTACACCTACTTTGAGGAAAGATCAACCGCAGTTCTGTCATGACTCACAGAAATTTGCCAAAGTGTATTTGTTTTTGAAGGTGGCTAGCAGCAGAGATCTCAGGGCTTGTGTGGTAATAAATCCAGTGCTTCACTATATTTCAGGTTTTTTGTTAGAGTTTTCTTCTTATATCCAGTCTGAATTCCCTTTTTACAGTTAAGTCTATTGATTCTTGCCCTCTCTACTCTATGCATACAGAGAAAATGGTTTTTCCCTTCCTCTGAAACATCTTTTTTTGACATGCTCAAATACCATCTTGTTCCCTCAGACTCTCTCTGCACACTGAACATCCTCTCTCCATTGAGCCTTTTAGAAATCCCGTTTTCTGGTCCTCTGATAATTCTTACCACTTCCTTCTGCAATCTCTGTACTTGCTTACTGGCTCTCCTGAAGCAGAGTGCTCTGAGCTGCATTTGTAATAGAGCGAGCTAGCTACAGTATGGTTTTTAATTATTTTAGGGAGATAACGGTACAAGAAGGAAATCCAGTAATATCTTCATTAAAAAAATTAAAAAAAAATAAAAAAGGGAAAGAATGAGAGGATATGTTTGTGATAGAAGCCAAACTAACAAGGAATGAAACAGTTACATTTTCTAAATGAAATCAATATCCAACCACTCGACACCTAAAAATACATCTACAATGCAAATGTAGAAAATAAAATAGAGCTAATATTTCTAGATCTTGAGACACGTAATATAAACTTGGCTAAAAAAGTCTGCAGTGAGGCATTTTACTGATATGAGGGAAATAAAGTATGTAAGGAATTTCAGAAAAAATGAAACCCCCTATGTGGTGAATGAAGCCTGGAATGTGCTCCATTGGAGCGGCTGGGGGTTCTTCTACTTCAGTGAGAGAGAGAAATTACATCTCTCTTGGTAAGTATTAATAAAATTGAACTATTTATGGCAAGACAGATGCCATAACAGTTAAGTTGCCAGAATGACCAAAATTTTAAGGAAAGACCCTAGGTCATAATACAACACAACTAGTCGGAGAAAACACCAAAGAATGTATTAATTCATCCAGCATATGTCTATATATATCCAGCTATGAAGAGGGCTGGAGCACCTTTGATAGGAAGGCAGGCTCAGAGAATTTGGGTAGTTCAGACTGGAGCAGAGGATGCTCCAGGGATACCTTACAGCAGCCTTTCAGTACCCAAAGGGCACCTACTAGAGAACTGTACTAAAAGTATTCCTCAGCAGGTCTACCAGGCACACCATCGGGGTTGTATGCCTTTCCAATACAAAGATTACATACACTTATGTCATGAACCTGCAATAAAAGCGTACCTTAACTAATCACACTCTGCCCCCCCCAAACACTAAAATGTTGCATGGAGGGACATAAAGCCCTCAAAATTGCAGTTCAATCTGTGGCCCTGCAGTGTTTTATCTCCTTCAGCACCATTAGGGTTACTGGGGCTCAGAAGGGTTTCTTGTATTTGTTCCCTCCCCTCTTTGACTTATCCTTCCCTTTGAATCATCCTACTGGACTCTCCAGTTATACTGAAAGCCTCTTCTGGCCTCTGGTATCTCAAGAGTAATTCAGGCAATTAGTTGCTCTCTCACTGAGCTAAGTGCTGATGCAAACCAGGTCTCATCCATGAAGAAAAGAAGACCAATGCTAAAAAGAAAAGTGCTGAAGCCTAAAACTTATACAAAATGAATGAGGAGACGCAGGACTGGACAAGGTTATCTTTACTCCCCTATTTGTGTTTTACTCCACTATTTGTGTTTTACTCCTCCATATGTGTTTTACTCCCCCATAGCTTGCTTATGCAACATCTAACATTCCTTGCTGCCAGCAACAGACTAACCCATCAAGCATAACTCACTGTCCGGCCATCACATCTGTAGTTTGTGTCATATGATGTTCTGTAAAACCAAGGCGAAGCAAAAAGGAGTGCTAATGCAGTCTAATACCAAAAGTATTTCTGCGGAAGGTAGTGCTGTGGGGTATATGTGTTTCAAGAATCCAAAAAAGAGGAGAGAAATTATTTTTTAAGGTCTTAATCAAATACATGAAACGCTGATTTTACCATCCTGAACCTCAGGGTAAAAAAAGTAAGGTTTGAATATTTCTTTCAAAAATCTGTTGCCGGGAAAGTGGGATCAAATCCAGGACTTTACTGAAGGAAATGAACGGCAGAATTTCTGCTGGCTTTGATAGCACTAGGGTCTGGCTTCTGGTTAGGATGCACTAAGGGCTCTAGTTGGCTTCCCTAGAAGATAGAGTTGTCTTCCTTGGCCCCACTCAGAGGAAGTGCATTGAATCTCATGTGGGGGAAGAAATAGTTCTTAGTTATTTTGGAGACATTGTGACTGCACATGTTCATGCTTCAGTGGGCATCTGAATTAGTTTTGTTGTTTTGTCAATGAGAGCTGGTCTTTCACCATTAGTGTTTCAGACCAATATATTGGATTTCCATAATTCTGGCTCTCATCCCTTTATGTATAAAGTAAGTTTTCAGATAATGTGTCTACTCACATAAACCTGCAAGATACAATGAATGAAGGCAGAGGAAAAGGCAAGCAGGAGTGGGGGACAGGCTACAAGAGGTTAGCGACTCTGGCTCCTGGGAAAGAAGGAAGAGAATGAATGGGAAGGAAGACATGGGGCTGGCTGACTGGAGGATGCTCAGAGTAAGTTCCTCGAGACTCAGTTTCCTGCTGAATCTCAGGTTTTGATTTTTGGTTTAGTCATAACCTCTGAAAAAGTATTACTATCAGATAGCAAAGATTCAGTCCACTTTGAAGACTAGACACACTGCTGTGGTAAGCAAGTATTAATCATTAGTTGCATAAATTTTCAGCAACCGAAACAAATAAACAGACCACTAGATAGAAACTCTTTGTCTCTGCTGAGTCCTAAACCCATTATTTTGGCATGAAGAGTGAGAGGGGACAGATAATGAAATTGCCCATGCTCCAGGGTAAAAGTATTCTAATCCTCATGCATTGCATCATACAACAAATTCTCTGATGAAGTTCATTGGCTTGTTCCAGACGCTGTTGATCCAGATAAAAGATGTTCTAAATTTCCTGTCTCTCATATACATGCACCATAAATGCCATTGGTGCTATGGACATGACTTAATGAACCAAATGGGTAGTATTATGATTTCACCTTCTTTCTCTAGGGAAGATGCTAAATAGTTGCAAAGTCCTGGTCCATTTTTTATTTCCTGGCTGTCACTGGAGGACCTCCTTGATCTGGGCAGACCAATGCAGATTATCTCTTCCATGGTAACACTGCTTCCTCCTTTTTTTTTTTTTTTTTGTTATTGAGAGGCTAGATGAACATTTTCCCTCTTTTCTGCTGTAACAGGATTTCCAGAAAGGCAGAGCACAGTTTCTAGCCCAGTGAGCTGAGGCTGTCCCTCATGTCACTGGAGAGATGAAAGCGATGCAGACAAGGTGCTCTGGAAAGATGATTTTAATCCCCAAGAGATCCCAAGAGCAGTCTACATCCCGGTGGGGCAGCAGTGAGCAGGTAGCATTCAGTAATACCCCACACCTTAAACACAGAGCCCTGTTTCTATTTTAAACAAACAAGCAAATTCAGAAAATTTTATATATTAACATGGTGTTGACAGATTGTGGGTGGAGGTAACTTCTCTAGGGGCTGAAAAGTTTCCTTCAGAGGGAGCAATACAGCAGGGCCACTTGGAAGACTTTGGCCTGTGCCCTACTTTTGTTGACTCCTACATCTTTGTATGTGGGAAATTCTGGTTTTAACTGTGGTGCGAGTGTTGCCTAACACATGGTAAAAGCTCATAACTGTAGAAGAGAAGACAATTACTTCTTAAAATGTGGGTTGACCAGTGTGTAGAAAAGCTTCCATTTTGGGGGTTCCAAGCTGTGGTGCAGGCAGTCTTTCCATCTTTGTTTTCATAACAATGAGCACAGTTAGTCAATGAATGCCCTCACTCTGCCACTAAGCTAGAGTAGAACAGCTTTTGAAGAATCCTCATTTGCAAGAGAGCTCAGTTCCAGAGATAGCCTTTTGGCTCACACTGCATCTGCTTTAAAAAGTGCATTCCCCAATTCCCATGCAAGCTGATTAAAATATTGATGAATTTCATGATGCAGTTGTTATATGTGGAGAAATTGAACTCATTATTTTACTCAGAGATTCTTGGAGTGTCCCTAGACCATAAGGAAAAGGCTCAGTTGGTATTTACTGTGTTTTTAATGCCTATATTTCATTGCTATTTCAGGTGTGCTGGCATGCTCTGCTCAAATTTCACTTCTCCCCTTATGACTAATCTATGATGAAGATGTTGTATTTGCAAGGAGAGAAGCAGCTCCATAGTTAAAAAGGCCTTGCCAAGTGAGGCAGAAGGGAAAACAATACCTCAACACTTCTTGTTTGTCATTCACCTGCCCTCCTACAATGAGAGCAATTCATGAATATCTGTTTGTATCATTCCTATTAAAACTTTCCATCTTCAAGGGATAAGTTCTTTCCCCTACTTTCTCTTTTATGGAAAGTTTGATGTTAATGTCTCATTCTGTTTCTGCATCAGACTCAACCTCATACCAAAAGCTGCTTACTTAAAGCTGCCAGATAACTTCAGATTCAACCACTGTCTGAAGATCTTCCTTGGACCCTAATGATGTTTCTTCCCACAGAATACTACTATGACCTCCAAAGTTTTGCTAAATGAATAGAGAGATAAAGGATACAGAAATAAAAGTTACATTGGGCTTTATAATGAAGGACATAATGAAAGTCAAGGTAAGAGTTAAGAAAAACAGATGTTTCAAAGCCATGAAGCAATGGAGCTTCAACTCAGAAGCTATGCTGATTGTGAAATACAAGCAGGATTAGCATCAGGCTTAATCATTATTAACGCAATACTTTGTCTTCGTTTTCCATCCCTGTCCAGACTTGTATTTGCTAAAATGCTCATAAGAAATAAGCACTGTTATCCTTATTTTTTAGAGAAATTAAGCTTTTAAGGCTTTTCTACAAGTGCTGTTGCAATGGCTGAGTCTAGAAACTTTAGGCTGCCATATCAATCTCTTCACCACTCAATTGCTCTTATTTTGCAGATGTTCTTGGAAATCTAAAACCCTTCCTGTCAGCAGCCTCTTGCACAGGAGGTGGACAGCTCTTGAGGTAGGTGAAGGCACCAGAATGATGACACAGACTTGGACACGTACTGTGAGCCTGTGAAAGCTTTGCCTCCTGCTCTTCAACTAATTCCCATCCTGGCTACATCATGTTCCCAGCCAGCCTTGCATCACTCCACACTGTGCATCACAAGAATACTGAGTCAAGCAGATAAGGTACACAGCTATCATTTTCAGCAGATAGATGAACTGAGGACTGCTTTATATTTCATCCATAAGTGGCATATCAAGAAAGAATCACTACTAAGACCCTGAAATATATATTCCTTGGCATCTCTCCTCTACCAAATGAGACCACTTAATGGCTTCTTCCAGTGCTTATGCTGCACTTCTCCATGAGTGGCAGGAGCAACATGCCAGCTCAGCAGCTCCTGCTTGTTCCAACTTTTAGGACATGGGGCTGTAGCTGGAAATCCCAAAGCTATCTTCCAGCTCCATTTTCACAATCTGCAATGCATGTTGTGAAAACCTTGGGATACCAAGCAACATTAAAAAACCTTCACCTTCTGATAGAGGATGAAAATACAGAGTGGGGTGCTCTTTTTTGATATATTGTAGCTTTTTTGAATACTGCTTAGAAGTCAGAAATTAAATTACTACCTTGGCTTTCTCATCAAAGTCATAGTGTAATTCTTCCTTCACATTCAGATGCCTGTAGAACAGTAGTTGCATCAGCAGTTCGTGACCATGCTGCACAGTTGTGTGCTCCCCTGGCCTACCTTAGTAAACATCTTTTGTGGCCACAAACCACATTTTATGTCTTTTTAGTGCTGCATATAAATGTCAGTCCTTTAATTTAAAGTGGGACATTTGAAGCTGGAAATCAGGTTTTCCTTTAGTACCTGTAAACTATTCTGAAGACATAATTATTGCCACTCCAAAGGCACCCTGAAGTCATTCAAACTGAAAGCAGGGTGATGAAGAAACCACAGACTGCAGGTCACTTTGTGAATTGCTAGTGATTTGATGAATTTTCTTCCCATAGGAATATTCATATAAGAAAAATTGGAAAAGGAATGTTTATAGTTATAGAATGAGATTTATGTTATGCTTTACAACCTTGGGTTATTTAAAAATGTTATTTTAAATTATTTCACCTTGCTTACTCTCTAATTCTTTTTTCTTGTTTGATTATTGCAACATCTTTACAGTTGTATCCTCCAGCTGCTCAGAAATTCCTTTTCTTTCTGCTGCACCTGATGTTTTGGACTTGCACTCGGATTTATATGCTTCATATCCTGTCATCTGTGTCTTCCCTGTCATTTAACATTGAAAGCCAGTTGCTGCTGCTAATTTATTTCTGCAAATGCCCCCTGCTAAAATTTTCGAATATCAGCTTGTCTGATCTTCTCCCTCTTGGCCCTCATGTTTGGAGGAGCTGTCTCACCTGTAATGAAGCAATACTAGTCTTTCAGGCTCCTGATGCAACCCATCTTTCTAGGAAGGCCTGCAAAAACCTACATGAACTGTAAATTATGATCATGGGCCCTCTGCCAGGAGTATTTACTCATGTGTTTGTTTTCCCTGTATCTGCCTGTTTTCCATCTGCTTTGCTTCTCGGAGAAGAGCCCTACAATTCCAGCTATGTGTACAGTCCTTAATACAGGGAGGTTTCAGTCCATAACTGGATGGTGCTGCACTATGACAAATAGCAAATGATACTTGTTATTTGGACATCCTGGCAAGCAAGACTGAAAATTTCTCAGGCCTGGATCTGTCTTTTGTGCAGCACTTATAATAACTTGCTTTCAAAAATGATCAGTAACCTCTAAGTAAATATTTTATCTATCTTTAATATCAATGCAGCAGTTTAAATGATAAGTATCATTAGTTAAGCTGAAACAGTAAAGCTTCTGTTCTACTTGTTTCATCACTCTTGTGTCTTTTTTCTGCATTCTGCATTCCACATCCCATCTGTGGGATGATAGCCCTGAAAAACTCTTGGTGAGTTGAGGGAAAACGCCTCAGGCCCCTGGAGGGATGCTCCCAGAACCATTGTCAGAGGACAAAGACATCCCAGTGGCTTTCCAAAAGTGCTAAAGTCAGACTGATATGATTACCAAAGGGTGGAGTGTTGTGGAGCTGACATGGCACTCCCTTGCGATATCTTCTACGAATACAGGGAGCCCTTCAAGCCTATGCTGTCTATCACCCCAAAACCAATGATTGACTGAAGCACCCAAACCACCTGAGAGGAAAATAAAGGTATAAAAGCAATTGGGCATGAGGAAAAACTGGGGATAAATGCCATCGTCTCTGTGGAGATAGCTGAGAGCAGCTGCCCTGTCTCCTCCCACCTCTTCAGACAATGTAGCGGTAAGAAAACCATGTACTCTCTATACTTTATATTTTATATCTTATACTTTACTCTCTTACAACGCTTATCACTTTATACATTCTATCTTATATCTTAAACTATACTTCATATCTTATACAATACCTTATATTCTTATAATATGCTTTCACTTTTCCCTCACAGCTACTTTGATGCTAATTTCACTGGGATGCATCTTTACTCTAAAGGCATCTTGTTTACTAACTGTGTTTTGCTAATACTAATAATTATAACTTGCCTTACACCTCGTAACTTACTAGGTATATATCTTACTTTACATTGGTTGGTGTCATCCTTTAAGGTGTGTAGTTTCCTTTTTTTAACGTGTGTTAATGGGAAACAGCTATATTCTTTCCTTTTGCTTTGTGTTATAGAGAAGGTGGTGTGCAGGTCATTTTGTTGCTCTGTGTTACTGAGGGGGGATCTAGATTTGTATTTTAGGTTGTTGTATTTCTGCTTAGTAGTTTTCTGTAGTTAGTGAAGTCTATCATGGGAGGTACACTGCTGTATGAAAATTTAAGTTTGGTGCTTGTCTCTGTAGAATGTGTTTTGTGCTGATTTCTTTTGAGGTTTTTTGGTCATCAGTTAAATACAATCACACAGCTAAACGTTATTACTGGCAACACAAAACCCACAGTAACTGTCACATACTTGTATGAGTAAAAGTTTTTTCGGGAGCTGTTGTAGGGAAAGTTCTTTTCTTGCTATTAAGTGTGGTCCTCACAGCTGTGCAGAAAATTCTTCCAGCCTGTGTGCTGTCCATTGTTAGACAGGCAGTGTTGGGTTCATAAGACTTATATTTTCTGGAGACACTTATAGCTAACAAGTTCTCCCTGGCTAAAGTGTGGTCTTCACAGGAAGGTCAAAAATCTTTCCAGCCTGTGTTCTGTCCATTTGTTGATAGGCAGAGATGAGTTCATAAAGCTTTGTTAGTCCCGAGGGCGCTTATAGCTAATAACTTTATATTAATACAGATGAGACAAGAAATCTTTGCATTTCTGCCCCTCCTTTTCACGTGACACCATCCATGCTTTCTGAGAACCTTCTGTGTAAAGTTGCAGTGGGAAGGACTGCTCAGAGTACCTGTTAGTTGGTTTCACACAGCTCCTGACAGTTTTTCTTTTCAGAATTAGAACTTTACTTTGATTACTGCACTGGGTTTGTTTTCTTTCAGGGGGATATTTTAGTGTGTTATTTTTTTTTTCACTCTTTCCTCCATGGGAAAAATTGTTTGAATTCAAACTGGAGTTATCTGTACTGTGAATGGGAGAAGAACAAAAGAGGAAGAAAACAAGGGTGCAAATCCAGCTCCTTGTGTCTGACCCCAAGTGTCTCTTCTTCCTACCTGCCCACTAGCCCACTACTGACTCTAGCAGCTTCTCTCATTGGCAGATGCAGATCACCACTAGTGAGCAACATCTGGCAGCTGCCAATGGCAGTGGTTCCATGAGCCTTTTGCTCGATGTGGCACAAAACCCCAACTGGTCCTGTTGTATTCCCACAGATACTCTGAACACACATTTCTGTATTTTTCCACTGGGGTGTGGCAAGTTATTCTACTTTGAGCAGAGTGTTTCTGTCATTGTTCTTAATGTTTCTTTATATCATGCCACAGCCAGAGATCATCCCAGTCCTTTCAAGGTACTGCTAAGCACACCCACCCTGCTATGTACATTCCCTGAGGGAGGACAAAAGTTCAACTGTATTCTGAGCGAAGCCCAAGCTGAAGACTGGCTGATGCACCAGGCTCTCAAAGCCTGTGGCAATAAGACTTGAAGTGAATAAGGCCTGTTTGGTCTTTGTCTTGCATACTTGTTCAAGAGCAAGGATTTACGGCAGTAAGCTGGAATGTGAACCCAACTGGCAGTGAAATTAAAGTATGGGTAGGTTGATTTAAGAAAATCAGATGTCTTCCCTGTCAGTGTAGCTAGGCTGGCTTGTGTTGTGGGCAATAGCCCTGGGTTATTTTGGCACAGGAAATGGCTTTGTTTTGGCATTTTTTCATGAGCTTTCTGTCTGAACAATAAAGCCGTGCTCTCAAAGAGTAGGATAATGACACTATTTCTGAGCAAGGGAGGTGGAGAGAGATTTTATAAATATTCACACTTACTTTTTCTTCTTCCCTGCTGTTACAGTCCCTGATCAGCTTTGAATTACTTTGTCTGGATCAGCCAGAGGTGAAGCTGGGTCACTTTGAGGTTCAGCTTTCTATGGCAGGATGCCACATTTAACAAGCTTAAATTCATTGCATGAAGGGAAGTCCACACCTTATTTTAGGCCATTTGGAGCACAAGGGCTTTGCTGTGCTAATTTAGACAAGAAATTTTTCTGCAGCAATGGGAGTTTTCATCTCTTGATCCTTGCAAACCACACGTTCTGTTCCCAAAGTGTTGGATGACAACTGTACATATGCACGTGTTACCAACATGCTTGGCATCCTTCAGTATGGACAAATTTGCAGAAAGTTGTACTTTCTGGGCTTTGTGCTTCCTAGGTTAGGAAAGGGCTGCTCTCCATGGCTGGGAATGATACAGAATGTGGCCAGTCTACCTGGAGTGTGTATTTGCTGAGTTTTGGAGTATGCTTTACTCATTTGTGCATAAATGTCAGAATGCCCACGTTCCACTGAAAACCTTTGGATATTACTTATAATGTAGTTACTTCAGAAGCTGATAATGGTAATGGCAGATCCAATTATGGAAATATTGTGTCAGCTTCCCATAGTAGATAAGCAACTGCTTTTTGTTGTTTGCTTTCTTCAGACTTTAAGTTCTCAAGGCAATCTAAGTGAAGAGAGCTTGATCTTGGTCAGCTGTTCTGGAGATGTTAAAACTCATCTGTGTATGACAGGCAGCAGTGTATATGTGGGAGGAATAAGAAGAAAGGCAAGCAGAACAAACCTTCTGGCCTTACTTTCATTCAAAGTCTGGAACTACTTTCCCAACCTGACAATGCACAGCCACTACACAGCACAAATCCTGCAATCCAGACATTTTTCACAGTATTTCCGTTGCAGTTTCAGGTCTGCAGGTCAGAGAGGGCCATAGCATTTTGTACAGCTTAGCCCTGCCAGCATCAGCTGCACCTTTCATCTGTGAATTAGACTTTCACATCTTTACAGCAGGGCAACAGGCAACGCTGCAAGAGGCTGTGGCAGTGCTACAGCCTGGGGGCTGTGGGCTGCACCTTTGCTTTATTTCCCAAAGAATGCTGCTTTTCCAAGAGCTCTTGTCTGGCTGCCCAACCACAGGATGGATAGAATGTCCATTGCCACACACAGGGCAACTGAGGCCTGCATTTACCATCTTTTCCTGGCTGTCCCTGTTGTTGTCATATGGCACATGTTGTCAATGGCTCTGTGGGAAAAAAAAATGAAGACATAATTAGCAAGACCTTAACATCAGGTTTTCAGAAATAGTTTTAGACAGAAGTTAGAAGTAAAACAGACATAGAAATGTAATTTTTATTTGAACTGAATGACATTCCTTTTAATCTGTTTTCTGTACATGTCACCTGCATTCTTCTGGCATGTCCTAGCTGCAAAAACTAGGGCTCCAGACATTTTGTAGGGCTTCCAGATGGCTCCCTAAGTTTTATATGACACTACCTACTCTTTCTGACATTTCTTTCTAGTTAGGTTTCAGTACAAAAGGAAATATTCCAGATGGTTAAAGCTAGAGACATGTGCCTTCAATACTTCAGAGCTGCATAGACAGTCCACTAAATAATTGCCCCTTCTCAGCATGCTCATGTTATATTCCTCAGACTTCTGTTAGGGTTACAAAAATATTCTTCTGTGACATATAATATCAGTAAGTAATACTTTGTTCAGTGACACCTTTATCCCCAGTTCCTTTAAAAAAACTACATGTAACCCATTTAATAATAGCATGAATAGCAGGCCCAGCAAGACATCTGTTTTGCCCAAACATGTCTGGCAGTTTCACAGAATCATAGAATCAGAATATACCAAGTTGGAAGGGACACACAAGGATCACTGAGTCCAACTCCTGGCCCTGCACAGGCCCATCCCCAAGAGTCACTCCATGTGCCTAATCATATCGTCCAAATGTCTCTTGAACTCTGTCAATCTTGGTGCTGTGACCACTGCCCTGGGGAGCCTGTTCCAGCACTGTTCCCTTCAAACCCCCTGTGGTTCTTGTGTGGCATAGTATACCTTGTACTTTTATAAGAATTATAGGTAGTGCTCATGTAAATCATGGTATATTTCCAGGATTTCCAGTCTGGTTTCCCATAGTGAATAATGATGTAATCTGACTGTGATTAATTATTGGAAAAGAAAATCTGGAAATACAGATTAAGAATTGTTTACTTTGAGGGTTGCCTGAGATTTTTACAGCTTAATTCTCTTGACTTTTGCTATTAGTTGCAGAAGTGTTTCCTATGTATGAACATAACAATGTTAAAACTAACATCTTCCTAGCAAAAAATAAGCTAATTCCTAAGAAAGGGAAGCACCCAAACACTCCAAATCCTTTGTTGCACACTGCTGCCTGAGAAGTGCGGAGTAGCTTGTCTCATTAGACTTCAAAGCATGACACAGAATATAGGAGATAAAAATATCAGCAAGACAAGTTTTTCTAATAACATGTTTTTCATGTTTAAAAAGTGAACTTGTCCTCTACAGGAGATTTAATCAGGAGAGAGTACCAAGGGTCATGCAAATAGAGAATAACATTCATTTGTCTGTTACAAGAATAAGACCCTTGTCTAGTCTGCTCTGTGCTATCACGCAGAACAACACAGAAAGGAGATCAAACTCTTCCAGGTCTTAGACCTGAAAGCACAAAAATCACTGCTGAAATGTCAGCAAAGACAGAAATTGAAGTCTCTTACAATCTTTTAGGTGAAGTTGACATGTGTCCTTTTTACCCTACATAAAAAAAATTACTTTGTCTGTGCAATTTGAACGCGTGCTATTAGAGATAAATTCATCAGCTGCTTTTTTACACAAAGCTGATCATGCAGCTTCATATTCCTGGAGAGAAATATTGAGATGGGCATATAGTTATACACTATCTGGCAAAAGAGAATGAGAACGGGATGAAGCAAAAGTTGAGAATTAACAAGCTGATTTAAAAAAAAAAAGTCAGGAAAATCATGTTCACTAATTCATGCTGGCTTCCAGAGGAATATAAGCTGTGATTCCTAAGCCTTCCTAGCCCCTGTGAACAGATTTCTGGACTAGTACACCTCTGTCCCTGCAAGAGCTGGTTTTCTAAGTAATGCTGCTACCTGTTACTCCATTGCCTTCTTGTGCAGCTCAAATGGCAGATAGCTGTGTGTGAATTGAAAATTTCCAGCCCTGGTGGTGGCCTTCCTAAGCATCGATACAATTCCACTTGAGAGGGCTTCTGTTTTGAATTTGCTGTTTCCTCAGTTCATGTCATTATACCGCTACACACAGTAATATGCAATCACTACCAAAAAGCAGTGTTGCAAATTGTATTAAGCTGTCAATGTCCACTACTTAAAAGTTAAGAAGTGTTGAGAAATTAAGAAGTACAGTGGCACCATATTACAGCTCACACCACATTACAAATATATGTGGCAGTAGTGGAACTGAAAAGCTGTTTCACATGAGTCCAGCATAAGAAGATCTAAATTCCCAAGAAAATTTTGCTAAAGGCTTGTGAAGGTGTCAGACACCTTAATTCTTCTGCTAACCTGTGTACTTGAACAGGTTTTCTCAAACCTGTTGCCACAGCACCTTTATTGCACCAGGGACTTTTATTACAACATGGAAGAAAGTTTGTTAATATAAAAAAGGGAATCTACTGTATTAATTGAAAAGAGAGCAGCTACCACCACAGCCTTGTGAAACTTTATGTTAAAGCCTTGCAAGTGGACTAGAAGTCAGACTGAACTGTGCCTCCGAAAATGGGAGCAGAGGGGAAAACAACTCTTGACCTGATTTTCTCTCCCTCTCCTTACAGCCATCCAGAAGCCAGGTAGACTGTAAATGTGTGGAGACTAGACGGGAAAGGAGTACTTATTTTGAACCAAATGTTCTCAAAGCTTGACAACACACTTTGCCAGAAATTTTGCTTTTCTTATACAGGAACCAGGTGTGGCTTATGATACAGTGATAAAATCTTTGATTAGGCAAAATATGATGAAAGTTCTGCACACCCTGGATTAAAGCTAAATATCTCTGCCTGTAACACAACCTGGTTTGCTGCCTAGGAGATGGGGAAAAGAGGAAAGACTGTTATAGAAAGCAGCAGATGTTTTTCTTATCTATGTACCCTTTAGATGGCCTCATTATAGTAGTGTCTGAGTATATTGTTCTTCCTGAAGACTCTCAGGATGTAAGGAAGCAATATTTTACCCATTTTTAAGAAGAATTAAGGTGCAGGGTATAACTAACCTCTGCAGCATTGCAGGAGGCTGACCCCAGCTGATCAGTTTCTATTAATTTGGCTATGGAACTTCCCCCAGTTCTGTTTTTGCTTCTTGTATGCGCAGCTCCATGCATAATCTCAAGCATCTGCAGGGAGGTTTTCTTCTTTCATATATGTAACTACATTTACCTAAAATACAAGACTCTTCAGTAAAAACAATTGAAGAGGAGGAAACAGAAGAATGAACTACATACAATCTTATTTTGACTTTTCTGGTCTCATGATTAAGCAAATCTAATTGCGTATACACAAATTCTTCTTCTCCAGACCTAGCATTATTCAAGCAATAATGATACATTGTGATTATTGTAGTGGGATGTGTATTGTATCTGTTCACACTTCACCAAATTTTATTATTCATCTTTAAATATTTCCACTAAGCATAAACTATTAAATTCTTTGTGGACTTTGCTGTGCTTTCATCATTACAGTGTTCCACCATAAGTTAAGAAGATTGACCCAGATTCCCAGGTTTCAGTGCCTAATCAAGAGTAACTTGTGGTTGATATCTCAGAGGCTTCATCTCCTTCTTCCAACTTTCATGTGATACCTTTGTGGTCTCAAGCAAGCAACCAGTAAATGAGGAATATGATTTATGATTGTGAGAGGAAGTTTTAGCCTTTATTATATAAAGGATATCTGAAGGATTCAGAAAGACTTGGTCTCCAAATAAGGGATGTGGGCAGTGTTGCTGTGCAAACCTCAAACTATAGTTCTGAAACCTCCTACTTTGGTTTCCATCCAACCTTTCAATGTCCACATGCCATAGGGAGTTGATCATACCAAAGGCTGAGGGTCGCTGTGGGTTGTACTTCCATATATGCCCCAGATATGAAGATGAGCAGTTTGTTGCCTGGCCCATTCCTGAGCTGGCTTTGAATCTGTGGCAATTAGCTATTCACTCTCAGTAATGGGTAATTGGTAGATCCTCCTTCTCAGCAGCATGTATGATGTGTTACCTCAAAACCAAGTAAACTGCCTGTGAAATTGGAGCCCATAATTCGTTGTCAGTCCAAGTGGTAGCAACTTAAAATGATATGTTACAATTTTTCAGACCTACTGTATACAGGGCAGTGACCTTGGTGTCCCTAGGATGTGGGATCTGGTAAGAATGTCTCAGATTATGGGTTAGCCTTAATTATTTCCAACCTACTGTGTCATCAGAGCAGTCACCTCTGTTGTGGGCTGCTGTTTCTTGCTCCCTCACTCATTTCAGTAAATGAGGTCAGATGACAGCAAGTCTCCAAATCCTTACTTATCCCCCCGCTCCCAAAAGACTGTGGATGTGAAACTGACAAAAAGCAGGAGCAGAAAGTAATCAGCCTGAAACCCTGCCTGTTTTGAGAAAAATGTTTATGCTCTGTCTTGGCCAGCTCTAATTTAATTAGAGTGAGGATGCTGCTCCTGTTGTCTTTGGATGCCTTTTATAGCTGAGGTTGGGGTGAAGGAAGGTTAAAGCTGCAGTAGTGTAAATAATGTAACGGTATTTCAACTTGACTTGGAATCTTAAAAAAAATATTATTAAATGACCATCCTTATATGATAAGAATCTGTTCAAACAGTACTTTCTGTTGAAAGATTTTTTGTCTATTTTTCACTGACTGTGTTTTATGAAGTAAAAATTTCAGAAATATTTAATATGAAGCACATAAACACCAAGTGGTTGAGCTGGTGTCTTTGGTATAATCCTGGATTTTATTTGTTTATACATTATCATTAAAAAGACTGCAAAACCAAGTTCCAACCAGGAAAACATCCAGTTGTAATTCTATTCATAAATATTCAAAACATCACTTTATATTAAACATTTAAAGTGCCTGAAGTGTATCACTGGAAGGGTTTCAGCACCATTTTCATAAGTCTCACTTAAAGCTAGCACTCTGTAACTAGTGGTAACTTGAATTGAGACCAAGGTACAACAGCCAGAGACATTGCATTTCACATCTAGCACTCCCAGGACTGGCTATGTGCATTGCAGGGCAGCAAATGCTGGATTTCCATGTTCTGGCCCATCTCTGATTTTTGTCATTGGCTACAACTCAAAGAGAGAGAGTGTGGGTTAAGATGGCAAATGCTTGATGGCATGCTTTTCTCTAAGCTAAATTAATATTGAACAGCATGAAACTCATTGAATGAGTCAGCCAATGAGTCAGCAGAGTAGTTAGCGGTGAAAGTGCAAGCCTATGGCTGATGGATATGATTTAGAATTGAAAATCAGCAATCTGTTTTCTTTATGAAACTTCAGAGATCTGAGGAAAACAACGATTGCCCAGGCTACAGAAAGACCTTCTCCTTTATCACATAAACACTCCTCTATGTGAACTGAACCATGGAAGTATATCCACAGAGAGCTCATCTACTGCTAGAAAAAGTTTACGCATGCTTCATTTCATTATATTTTTTTATGAGAGATAAGAATATCTAGGCTTGAGTTAAATGGTCACACTAACACTAGCTAATGCAATTCATACTTCTTGGCTTCTATTCAATATGAAATCCCAATAGGAGCACAAAACAAGAAGAGGATGACTGTGCAATCAATGAATTTCTATTTTTTTTTAAAGGAAAGAGTAAAACACTGTTTGAGAACTAATGTATCATTAGCAGTGTTCAGTTAGGTAGTGTCAAATGCATCTTACTAAAGTCTAATTTTATACATTGACTATAGCCGGGTAAAGCCACCAAATAGTAGAAACCATGACAATATAAGATCAGTATTTTGTAAGTGATTTTTAAACAGAGGAATTCCTGTCTTTTTCTGTGTCCATGCTGTTGAGACTTTTGGAGATTAAAACTGCAACCTAAAATATAAAGAAAAAGTTTTCAAACAGAAACAGAGTTCAGAAATCCTTGCCAGTGTTGCGTTAAAATATTCTGTAATTAACCATTGTCTAAAAGGAAAACCTCAAACTCAAAAATATTTTAGCTAGGGAATGTATTTGTGTAGTTAGGTACCAAGAAGAGAAAAGATTGCTATGTTTCCGTTTTTTCCTTTTCCTGATATAAGATTTTTTTAACACCGAAACTTTGACAAATGTTGTGTGATATTTGTTACAGAAATATACTCCTCAATGAGGGTAAATATCACTGAACAGTCTAAAGAAAATCAGCTCCCTTGAATAGTCAGGAAAGCTTGTATTACATGCCCAGCTCTTTTGTGAACAGATTTTCTTACGTGGGTTGGGAATTTGTCTTGATTTTTTTGCTGGAGCCTCACATGGTTGTTGAGCTGATGGGTCTGTTATCCACAATGCCCTGCCTTGTCATCTGTGGTAAGGCTCTGTTTCAGGTTCTTCATAGGTAGCAGGTAGTCCTTACGCATCCCTTGTACTGATAGAACTTACAAGGGGGAAATTGAACCATATATGGGTTTATTAGGGAAGTTGTAGTAGACCAGCTGAGTAGCCTTATAAGGTTTTGAGTTTCACCCTCTCTGGAGAAAGTGTGAGAAGTTTCCCCCAATGGAGCTGGTTATGAGCTAACAACGCAGCTGGGTACAGGAGCTGAGAGGTACATTTGCCTGTCCTTATTCTTTGATCTTCTACATACTGTTAAGATGGTGCCTGAGCAGTTGTTAGCATAGATCTCTGGGATACTTAATTTGTGAGAAGTTCTCAAGATGAGGGTGACCGAACACTGGAGCAGGTTCCCCAGGGAAGTTGTGGAGTCTCCATCCTTGAAGATGTTCAAAACCTGAATAGACAAGCCCCTGAGCAACCTGCTACAGCTGACCCTGCTCTGACCATAGCGAGTAAACTAGACAATCTCCAGAGGTCCTGATGAATCTCAGCTGCTCTGTGTTTCTACAAAGCACTAATGGTCCTGGGTAGCAGTTTTTCCTGCACTAGCTCCGAGACCGTCTAATGGTTCCTCCATTCAGCAGGGTAATAGTCTTATTTAAGATCTTGCTGTCCCAACAGACCCACTAAAGTTAAATATCAGGTTTCCATCCCTTCTACAGCTGAAGTTCCTTGGATTTTATTTCAACAGAAATCTAATGTACAGATTGTGGAGCTCTCAGGGTGTTGTTATCAGGACCTAGTCATGATAGATAGTGTTCAAACACAGAGCGAAAAGGGACTGCCTCTCCCTCAAAAAGTGCAGCTTTGGCACAAAACACAAAGATGAATGAGAAATGCATGGATAAAACAAGCAAACATAGTAAGCAGCATTAGGAATCTAAGCATTATCAGATTTTGTGGGCATTTTGGGAATTTAGGGAACATTTCCTGAACGTGGGGTAAAGAGACCAGCATGGAAGACAGCACAGTCGTTCTTGTCTGATAATGTAAAAAATGAGTGTTGATGGCCATGAAATGATCCAATAATTGAACTGTGCAGAAGGGAATGACTGGATCAGTATGAGAAGAAAGTCAGTACAACAATAAGGCAAATAGCCAGGACAAAGGATATAAAACTAATAGGAAATTAATGTGAAATATGGGTTTATGTCAAATAGAGGGAAATGCATAGATGTAGAGTGAAATGGTGTTCATACCTGAGCAGGGTGATGGTGTCCAGAAATGAGACACTAAGAGAGATGTGAAAAGCAGAAGGACAGAAGAGATGCAGAAAAACACTTTCTTCTTAAGTTTTAAAACTGATGTGTTGTCATACTGTCAGAAGCATGCCTCCAGCAGCTAGAGATCGCTGTCCCAACTTGCCATATTTGAGTGCATAGCCTCATCTCTGTGGACCGTGCAGATCTCCTATGTTAGGGAAGGAGATATGGTTGAGCCAGGAGCTGGTTCCTCCAGACATGGGGCTAGAGTCATTGTCTTTTCACATCAAAACATTTCACTAGCTAAATGTCGTAGTAGTTAACTTATTTTCTTATTTATATTGCTAAGCATTGGCTAGAAAATATCCCACACTCATGCCACTTAGCTAGCAGATGGACAAGAGGTCAAGCATATGGAAAGGATAGCTGAGAGGAATGTGAGCCTCTTCTTGAAGAAAAGCACTGCATTTACTCACTTTAATAGGTGGACTGTTTAAGAAGAACCAAGTAGGTACACCTATCTTATATATATGTAAAATATGTTCTATGTCAAATATTGTTGTTCGCTGTATTTGTATTAATATTATGGTGCTACCTAAAATAATAGAGTTCCTGAGATATTAGCACTGGTGGCAGGATAAACAGAGTCACTGTATGAGCTGATCTGTATAGCTGCCCTTTTCTGAACTTGTCACAGAAGTTGTTGCCTGTGTTCTGTGCTGCTCTGTTGCTGTCTTCATTGTGCAGCTGAACTGTCCACATTTGCCCAAGGGCATACAAGGAACAGGGCTACTAGGAGAGACACAAGTCCTCTTTCCTTCCCTGATCCAGAGCTTGGATACTGAGTTCATGCATTGCTTCAGTGGCAGCAGGTCCCAAAACCCAGCCTTAGAGACATCTGAAATGTTATCTCTTTAATGCATTCCTTCTCATCTCCTCATGGTATTGTGTCCTAGTTCAGCAGGTGGGATCAGTTTATCCCTGTGTGGGGGTGACCAAAGCTGTGTATTCCACACCCTCCATTCATTTCCCATGAACTGTTAACAATGGACCATTCGCAGCAGCTGCCCAGGGCACACCCAACTCCTCAGGCTGTGAGCTGGGTGTGACAGAAAGCTGTGAGGTAAGAGCTGTGATAACTCCCTTCCAGGAAGTCATTAGCACCTTCACACCCAGTCTGAGGGGGCGTCTCTGCTAATGGGCCATCCATGATTCCAGAAATACCCCGTGACTCACAGAGTCAGATGACCCATTGTGTAACTCCCCGCCCTGGGGGAGGTACTGGGTGCTCCCACCTGGACCTGAGGGTACATAATCTCGGGGTTTGAAAACCTGGAGAATCCACTAGACAGATCTAGAGGAGGATCAGGGCCTAGACAGGAGGAGACCACCACTCTTGACTGGACTGTGACCACCACTTTTCACCAGACTGCAGCTGTGATCTGCACTAAGAGGTTTTTTCACTTCCTTTTGCTTTGGACATGGAGGAGCCACATGGGTCTCAGCACAGAGGTTAACAAGCACCATTGTGTTCATGCCCCAGGGTGCTGGGTTATACTGCTGGGTTTTGTGGGTTAAAACCAATTCCTCTATGTGCCATTGCATTTATTGTAATACTCTTATTAAATTGTAGCTCTGACTTATAATCTCTTTTGTGTTAAGTTTCTTTCTCCTGCCAGTTTACATTTAAACCAGCACATATTGTTATCCAGTAGGAGCTGTGGCACTTGGCTGGCTCCTGCACATGGTGGTGAGTGTGTGGATCAAGGTTGGCACAGTTCTGCAGCCATTAGATCTCACCACCATCCTTATTTTGGTAGGACGTTTTGTCATCCAGTGCTCCCCAGGCAGCTCATGTGATGGTAGGGCTGTAGGGCTAAGTTTTGGCAACATCTGTGATGAACTTCGTTAAAAGCATTGACACTGCATGAGGCTGTTATGGCAACTGCCAGAAGCTGCAGGCTGGCCAGGGCACTGCAGAACGTCAGCAAGAGTCTGTAGTTGCCACAGGAATGTGAAGCCCTTCACCTCAAGGAAGCTGATTTATGGTGTCCTTACTCATCCAGCTCCTAACACGTGGACAGGAGCAGGTGTGTGAAGTGCCTATGCCTATCAAGGATTTACAGATTCTCACTGGCCAGAGACTTGGTGGCCTGTCCCCGAGGGGCCCTTCCTGAGGTGCCACTGGTGCAGGGATGTTGGGCCCACAGGGCTACACATTCTGGCTGTCCTGGGTGAGAACACGGCAAGATGGGGACACCTCCACTGCCCTCACCTACAAATGCATCTCACTGCAGCACCCTGTTTCTACTAGGCAGGGCCCCATGAAACCAGGGTCAGAGCTGCAGTGTCTTCCCAGGCCTAGCAAAGCCCACAGTGCTGCCCCTTGCTGCATAGGAAACTGCTGTTCTGTGAAAAAAATATCTTCTGCTGTAATATTGCATTGTTGGTCTCTAGAGGAAACTCACAAGTTTTATTTAAAAAAAATAAATTTTTAGAAGTTTTCTATAAAACTTAACCTCAAAACTAAACAAAAGCAACACTAACAGGAACTATTTAAAAATAGTTAGAAATTGCTAGCTCCAGAACAACACCAGAGAAGATGGATAAGGGCAGTCCACTGAATTCAGAGTCAGCACCATGCTCTCCAGGCCTGTAAAGTCTAATGAGATTTTTTTTTTCTTCTCTTTAACACTTAGAGAAGAAGATGAGCAAACAAAGGAATTCACAGATTTCTTTCAGTTTAAGCTTAGTTAGAACCTCTCCCATTCTTTTCTTACCTGTTCTGTGTTTTGTTATGTTTTAAAACTCCTCCAAAATTATCTCCACCTCTGTCCAGGCATTAATGTGCTTTTCTGAACAGTCTTGCACATTTTGCAACATCCTTTAAAGACATCAATTTAAGCACTCTTTGTCTTAAAAGACTAAGGTGTCACAATAGACAAAGTTTTAATGGGGAAATTGATGCTGAATATTTTAGATTCTCACTAGGATGCAGATTGCAATAGATATCTGCTCTCTTGGGCATTAATTCTCTGTGATACTACTTTTGATCCTTCCGACACCCTGTATGCATACACTGATGCATATGAGCAGCACCTTACTCAGAGGTAAATGGGCAGGAATGAGTTTGAAGTGCAAGACAATAATTTTCTGTGGTGACATATGGCTTGATCATTTTCATCAATTATGAAATACTTTTATGGCCATGTCAAGAATGATGGATTTCCACAGGGGTCCAGCATCTGCCATTAACTTTATTTCAGGTGCTAGGTTCTTATCTCCAGATTCAGTTTTGCTCTCCCTGCCCCTCATCCAAGTAGTCCACTATTTTTCATTGCATATATTTTATACTTTTGATTTTAAACCACATCATATTTTCTCTCATGGTATAGAAAGAGAAACAGAGAGAGGTAATATTTATGAGTTATAATACAGAGTGAGCTCAAGAAAGAATGCAATCACTGCATGAGTAGAGCAGAGGAGAGTACAGGGCAGGACAGTGAAGTGGAGAAGCAAAGCACGGGATAGAATAACAAACCTCAGGAGAGACAGAACGGTGTGAACTGCATCCCACAGTGTGGAGACATTTATGCCAGAGGATTGCAGATTACTTTCTTAATTCACTGTCCAATAAACTCTCTCAGAAAGCTAGAGGTCTGGAAGATATTAAATTCCTAGAGTTTTTATAGAAACTGATCAGTGGATAATGAAGAATAGTCCCCATTGTTGTCCCATTTAAGGTAAGACTGCTAAGTGAACTCAACACTTACCCTCTGCCTTTGGCCTCCTGGCTTGCAGTCAAAAGCATGTACTTTCAAGCCAGTCACTCTTCATGCTGCCCCTTGCCCCTTGAGAAATGATGTAAGTTGCAAAGAAGACAGAAAATGTGCTAGGGAGTATGAGAATAAATATAATAGGGGAGCATGTGTTGGAAAAACTGGAGGTATAAGAGGATAGAGCTGGGACAAAGGAGAGAAACAAGGAATGTGATGAGGTTCTGCAGAGAAACCAGAACTATGTTTAAGTCAGCTTCCAGACTTCTGCTTATTACTTAGTGTGAAGGTCTAAATAGGGGGTAGGGATGAGAAATGTTACTTTTGTCTATTTAATGGCTATAAAAAACAGTTGGAACTTCCAAAAAGATACTGCTTTTGGAAGACTGAGTAATGAGACAAAAGCTTTTTGCAATAACAAGAATCTTTCCAATAGGTTCAGCTGGCTTAGGTTTGTCCAATATTTAAGATTATTCAATACTGTGTTAGAGGTCTGTGCTCTTAGGAGCTCATGACTGAAAAAACAGATGTTGAGCTAAGATACATTGAGAGAGTTAGAGAAAACAAATTATATGTATTTCTTTTTAGCTTGATTGGTTGTCAAGTATGTAAAATCAAGGTTCTGCAGGTATCAGCTAATTGGAATGGTGTTAATGATAAGAAGATGTAAGCTTATGGAATTTTAAACCCTACTCCCCTCACAGATTAAAGTTCCTCCACCATTTAAAACTGAGCATGCATGTTACTGTGTATATTCTTAAAATCAGTTAAAGGCCAGAGTACTCAGGACCTTTGCTTTCGCTTTGTGCTGTCTGCAAACAGCATTAGAAAGTTAAATGAGGCTGCTGAGTTTTCACCAGTTTAAAGGTCACCATATATTTTTTCAATGAATCATGAAATTCACTGTAACTGTCTTTTTCTTGCTCTGTGTTTTCCAAAATATTGCTGAACCTAAGCCACATCGTTTAATTCCCTAAAGCAATATAATTGTGTTTTGGCTGTATATTCTTCTCTGTCACTGATTGGTTTTGTACAGCTCTGTTCAACAAAAATTATCTTATCCATTTCAATACAGTCAGGTCGGGAAGAGCTTTTTAACAGTAACAGGATGACACATAAGGTAACCATCTACTGCCAAGTTGGAAATTTCAAAAGAAAATATGTCTGTTCTGAATTCTGCTCTCTTTCAGCTAATTACTGGTATTCAGTTACTTATGGTGAAAAAGACACTGCAATTTTATGGTTATTTGTGAGTTTGGTTGCTGAGCATATCTAAAAGTCAGAGCACATATTTACTACTTAAAGGTATTAAAAAATGTTTAGCCTGAGGACTCCACGTTTAAAAATACTGGCCAATAAGCACATAATCACATAGAGATGGAAAGAACGCATTCTAACAAATCTTTAATCTCTGAAGAAAAAAACCAGAAGATTTCTATGTAATCCAAATTCTTGAGAACCTGTCTGGAAGATGGGAATAAGACACAGTTCACACTCATATCTCAGTCTTAAGTAACCAGATCTTATGATAACTTACTTTCAAATTCTTTGATATAGAGCAGTTTTCATTTTCAGCTGATGATATGCTTAGAATAAAGCAAGCAGGTAAATTTGGGGAATTTGAAGTGTATATTTCCCATTTGTGTCTGCCTGAGACAAAGGCAACAAACCATGTTTACAGCTCTCAAACTAACTCATTTTTTGAGGAGAAAAGGTTAGCCAATGAGAGCTCTACTAAGTATGCACCAGAACAGTTTTGAAGGTTTGTCCAGTTTCAGAGGAATGACCTAAACTTTTTAAAATCTGTGAAGTCTGTAAAGCTACAGACTTTTGAAGTCTGGTTATACAAAGCTTGCTGCTACTCTCAGCCTAGATCAGTAAGATATTTTTGTTACATGCTTCTCTTCCAGATTTTCTCCATGCATCAGAAGAAGTTAGCAGACAGAATGAACTTATTCAAGAATAAATATGAAAGAGATTTTATACTTCTCTTTCCTTCTCTCCACAGTAAATTGCCTTTATGACTTTATGTTTCAGACCATTTATTCTTAAAGATTTTAAATATGGCACAGTCTAATCACTCATAAGGTGTATCCAAGTGAGCTTTATCTTTTGGGTTTTTTCTGATCATAATGTGAAAATTTGGGATTTTTTGTCTTTCAGACTTTCAGGTGAGTAAGATTAAATATTTGGGTAAAGTTCAGATTTTCCATATATTTAAATTTTTTACAAGGAATTTCTTTCCTTAATAGCAGTTATTAGTTTTTCTGAGAGGTGTCATGGCAAATAATGATAGGCAAGATAATGACAGTGTAATGGGTGTTAGTGGCATGAACTGCTCTGTCCCTTTCCCTCTCAATAGTGTTAAGCAAACCTTTTTCAGTCAGGGCATTTCAGCCCTCCCTTTGAAAATCCCACCAAAACTAGTATTTTGGTATCTACATACAAGTTTAAGAGCTCAACTTTCACTTCTTTTTATTATGGCTTTCATTGATATTACTCAAATACCAGCCTGTTGGAATGACTCCTTGAAATGCCCAGTTATTGTTAAAGTCAGCATGAAGTAGCAAACAGAACAAAGCCATACAATGTAGTCCCAAGGAGATAAGTCTATTCTTTACTCATAAAAGAAACTTACAGAAAGGAAGCCTGTAAGGCAATTTTCCATAACTGAATATATGAAGAAAAGAAAGAAACAGGTGATGAGGAGAGAGGAAAATAGCTAAACAGCTCACGCTAGTTGTCATGTTTTGGAGGTGTGAATTTGCACAACAGAGGTGGATCACTCTTGCAAAAATCTCTTTTGAGCTATTGAATACAAATTACTGTAAAGTAGATATGGGCATATTTACAACAGGCAAAGCTTGGAAGTAGATTTAAGATCTCAAAAAAATTAATCCAAACAAGATATTTCTGGTTCATTGGCAAATAATTTTGCCACTGGAAAGGAAAATCTTTCATTTTAAAAATAATGACTTAGAAAATTCTGCAGCTCCAAAGAAATTTTTAGCTACTTCTGCTTACAATTGCAATTAGTCTTGTTCTCCAGTTCATATACTACAATTAAATCAGAATATGTCCATTCTGTCACATCTTCATTTCTAAGGGAAAAGATACTTGATCAGTACTAGACATCTAGATTAACAATTAATTTTATTTGGCTGTATGCGAAATTACTGTGTACAGTCTATTAAAAAACCTAGATAATAAATTCAGCAGAATTTGATAAAGTACTGTTATTAAATAAGCAGTGAAAAAATATAACCCCAAATGTGAACAATATTTGAAAAGTCCAGGGCAAAAATATTTATGTGAACTGTTTAATATAAATATATCCTCAAGATAAATACTAAACGAAATCTGCAGATCACAGTGGAGATGTAGAAATTGTTTCATTTTTCAATAACAAGATCCAGTGTAAAGAATCCCTACTTTCTCTTCCAGCTAATTTATTGCTCTAATCTCATTGGTTTAGAGAGTTAAATAAGCACATGCCCATCTTCAAAACACTTGAGTACTTTCTATTTCTGAGGGACTATTCTCCCAAGAGGATTAAGCAGGAACTAAGTTTCTTACTGATTCAGTTCTTCTGGGCTTGCTGCCTTGCCCATTGAAGTCACTGGAAATCTAAACCCATGTCTTTTTGCTTTTTTCTCCTAGAAGCTTGAAAGAAAATTGAAGTAGCCTTTAGGCCCAAAAATTCAAACCTGTAGTGTAAAAAATACTAGTGTAACAGCAGTTCTTTCTCAGGAGTGGCCAACTTCCATGATTTTTCCCATTCCTGCCCCAAGACTTCCCTAATGCCCAGAGTTGCAGGTGTGGGTATATCCAGCTCAGCTGATGCCTGTGTAAGTGGTTCCTGTCCAAACACTAGCTGGGTGCCAAACCAGGGTCAGTCTGTATCTTTGTCTCCCAGAGGGTCTGGCACTGCAGGAATGCTCACCACCCCTTGACCACACCTGAGCTCTGGTGAAAAGAAAAAAAAATATTGTATTTTTGAAATGTGGAACTAGCAATTTCCTTTTATCTGAAAGAGTATAGCTTGAAAATAGTAGGTCTCCTAGCAACTTGAGAGCAAATAAATCCACATCCTTTGCCCTAACAGGAAGCTCAGTCTTTGTGCTCTACCTAATACTACAGGAGATGTGTGTAGGTGCTGGGTACAAGGGTACAGGTTACATTGGAGAATACTTCCAACCTGAACTTTATATTGAATTTTGCTCAGCTGATTTGTTAGAGACCTGCCAAGACTGCCTGCACATGGGCAGATATTTCTGCTTTGCCTGGGGTCTTGCTGGGGTCTTGCAGAGCTGCATTGTGCTCTCAGATGCCAAATTTCACACCCGGCTGCTGAGATCCTGGAAGTACAGAGCAAAAGTGAAAACACAACCAAACTTTCTGTTCACTGGGTATTTAGTTAGTTAGTTATTCCTACAATTATCTGGAATAATTGAGGTGGGGTTTTTTTGGAGAAGAGTATGACAGAGGTATGCTTTATAGTAATAAATGCTCATAGCCAAAACTAACCCCTTCAAGGAAAGGATTATTTCTTCTTTCAAACACTGCTTCTCCACCTTCCATGCCCCTCTGCCAAAAATAATTTGGAAGCACTATCCTAAATTACCCTACATGCAATACAAGCAATTGCAGATCTCAGATGGCATCAGACCGGGAGTCTGGGAGATTTGCAAAGTATATTTTTAGTGTTGGTGCTTTGTGAATGTTAATGCCTCCATGTGGATCCTGGTGACACTTTGTGTTGGTGTGCCCTCCATCAGGACCCTGGCTGCCTGCAGAGGTGTGGAGGAAGGTTTCTGGGACCTGCAAGGGGAGCAGGGTCAGCTTCTGCTCACAGCCCCAGCCAGGAGATGAGCTGGAGAGGCATCACATTGAGCGGGACACCCTTCTACTACTGGGGCTGCACAAGGAGAAGGCAGCTGGCACTCATCCAGCATCAACGGAGGTGAGAGGGAAGGATTCATGGGATAAATCCAACAGAACAGGCACAGTATGGTCCCAGGCAGAAAGCTTGAGGGTTGGACAAAAGCACTTCAGAAAATGATGGTATAAAGAGTTGAAGAAAGTTTTGTTTATAAACTTTTTTACTTTTTTGTGTTCCAACTTACCCAGTCACTTTGAGTGCTACTCTGTTTATGAATTTAGAGGTGGACTTGGCAGTGTTAGGTTAATGGTTGAACTTGATGATCTTACAGGTCTTTCCAACCTAAATGATTCTATGATCCTAAGTATATGCTAATAAGATACGTCATTTTTTGTTTAGAAGCCTTTTGATCTTTCTGGGAAGTTACTACAGTAAAAAGTAAATCCATTTGAAAGTGCTGGCTAGGTCCCATCACATTCCACTATTCCAAACTTTCAAATAGTTTAATTTGGATGTTAACATTAAAACTTTGGATTTGGAGCATATTTATGTAGGACATATTGATATTCATTTTTTTTTCTGGTTTTGATGTTTCTTTTTAAACCATTCAGAAAGAAAATTAATTCTGATCTGTTTATTTTTTAATGGACTGGCTGGATTGATCTCAGTTTTCTGTGGTCTTCAGGTCTTCAGTATTTTGAAAACATGAAGAGCTCTTAGGACTACAGAAGAAAGAAATGCTGAAGGTGTTTTTGATTAGATTGCTGATGGAAGATGTCTGTTGGGACATCCTAGTGATAATGACTGACACCAGTTCTAGGGAGAGAAAGAAATGTTCCTGCTGTGACTTTCAGTTAATTTTCGGCAACTAAGAAACCTGAAATTTAGGCTTGACTGCTTATTTAAGAAAGACTGACATATTTCCTAATCATTCTTGCTAAGCAACTTGTTTTCTTGACAATCTCCAAGATAGAAATTAAATAGCATCTCTGTGTACTTAGTTACAGCAAACCCAGTGACTGGGTGACATTTCCTACAGTTTTTGTTATTACAGCATCACTATAAAACCTTTGAGAGCTGGTCATGGATGTGGGGCCCATCAGCTTGATGCTCTACAGAAAGAGAACAAAGAGATGGTCCCTGATACCAAGGATGACAATACCTTGAGAAAACACCATTAAGCTTTGAAAGGTCTGAAGTGAAAAGGCCGTGGCAGAGAGCACCAAGCAGTGCCTGTAGCTAGCATGTCAGCAGCTGGTTTGTTACTCAGCTGTGGGAGAGAGGGCAGAAGGGTGACGATAGTATTTTCTGTATCCTGGACCTGGAAAAAAGACCAAAGCTGATTGGCCACTGAGCATCAAACCAAGGTAAGCACTTAATGAGAAATGCAATGCAGACCCTGAAATGAGTACTTGTGTTACTTACTTACCATAAACAGAAGAAGGGGATATCAAAGATAAAGGAAGAGTTAATGAACTGTTTTGGGCAGAACCAATCTCCCTGTTTCAGCAACAGCATTTTAATTTTAAAAAATAGCGGTAAAGAGAAGAGAGAAACATCTTTGCTAGAACCAGCTTTTTGAAGGAATATCCAGCTAAGATACTAGTGACTCCCCAAGGAGAGACAGCCTGGTAGTGACCTTTTATTTATCTGTTTCCTACATCTGTCATATTATCTTTTTAGTTTTATGTTTCCTGTCCTACCTGGAAAAGCTTGGGAGAGGTTACTGCAGTTGATTAATCCGTCTCTCAGTTGGTGGGCTGATGCCTATCATAATCCATTGTTAGAAGCTGCACCACATTAGGTCCTATTGTCTCGAAGAATTGGGAGTCCTAAAAAGACAGCTTTGTTCTTCTTCCCAAATTACCATAGAGGAATCTTTTATCCTGCCCAGATAAAGCAATATTTTCTTAGATCCTTTAATATTAGGGTCTTTGTGAGCAAAGTAAGGTTTTTAAGACATAGGTAGAAGCTCCTGTTGACTTTGGAGAAACTAAGCATATTTTCTACCAGAATTACTAAGAGAGAAATTTTTGAAAGTACTTAGCTGTTTAAGTGTAGTTGTGATTCTTAGGTGGGATCTGCTTTTTTTGGTGAAAAGTCATCTCTTTCAAACCCTTCTTGCATTTCTGCATTGCTCTATACACAGCCAAGTACAATAACCTAATGAATTCTATAGAATCCCCTTTCATCCTCATGGGAACACACTAAAAATATTTGCAGAGAAGTGAAATACAGTAATTATTACTATCCCAAGCTGATATGGTCAAACTCACTTCCAGTTCCATGGAAGACAATAAAATATAGAATTACATCAGGATAATTCATGTGCACACAGCTTCCAAGAATTTCCTTTAATGGAGTGTAACTTAAGAAAAGCAAATTTACAACAGATGCCAGTCAGATCTAAGGAGAAGACAATATAATGTAGTGGAGAAACATTAAACACATAGGTTGGTGGCACATAACAACTGCATGTTAAAAGCTTTTCTCAATTCTGTTGTATTAAAAATGTCTGTAATCACAATTCACTGCCCAGACAACTTTTGATAAGATTGTGTAAGAGCTGCTGAGAAGTGTGAGAAGCCTGAAGCAGTTTGACCCAAGGCCTGAAACAGCTCTTGGGCACCTTACTCTCTCTAAATTTTATTTGGAGAGAGTGGAAGACAATGTACGCCCAGAAGTCCCACCTGTTCCACCAAGCACTGTTTCTGATCTTCAAAACAAGAAATAAATTCAGTACTGCCCTCATGGCCAATGCACCCATATAAGGGACAAAAGAGCAACAGGGCTGGAAATCAGGATGTCGAGGGTTACTGAAATAATCCAGCAGTTATGAAGACCAGGGAACAGTGTAAAACTTTTGAAGAAAAGAATACTGTGCACTGGAGTAGAGGTTCAAACAGGCAGATCTAGCACGATTTTTCTGGTTCCTGGACCAAATTTGCATCCCCTCAGGAGAATTAGGCTTATGCATGTGCTAGTTCCCCTTCTTTGGACTGGTGTCAAATGCAGAAGCTCTGGATGGTGCCAGTTGCTAAGGAGCTCTGAGTGATACCAAGTCTGTGTCCTTGATGAATATGGACCTGCTGTGCAATCCAACAGGGACTTGTCGCTCACCTCCCCGGCATTATCTTTAAATTACTTGTCAAAATATTTAAGGGATTTAATCTTTAATATAAGCTTTCTGCAGATCCAGGTGTGCCCTACTGCATACATTGTTCTTAAGACTCATGAGACTTAGCTTTGTGGGACAATAGGGTTGTGAAAAATATACTGTCATCATACAGTGACTGCAAGAAATAGGGCCAGACATTTACCTGCAGTTACACTGGGCTTTCACTATTGTGACTCATTCTGCCAAGGTGCACTGATTAGTTGCTCTGTCATTCCATACATGTGTGGAATCTTTTCTTCTTAGAAATACACTCTGACAGCTCTAGTAATAGTTCTGCTACTGGCTATATTATCTTAGTTTGTCGTGTAGTCTTTTACTTACTGACTTTTCTCAGGTATATTAAAACATGCTTAAGAGTATATCAGATTGTCACTGAAAATATCTTTTATCTTCATCTCATAATCTCAAATTGAGATCACAGAGTAGCACAGGCAGACTGTGGAGCTTCTCTCCTTGAAGGTCTTCAAAAGCCATCTGAACATTGTCCTGGGCAACGTGGTCTAGGTGCCACTGCTTGAGCAATGAATTGGACCAAGTGTCATTCCAGAGATCCCTTCCAGTCTCAACCGCTCCTTGATTCTGTTCTAAAATGCAGATTCCATTAAGGCTTTATCTTTAGAAACACTTTGATACTTATTCTTGATACTTATTAGTTAATAGCACTAGTAATATGGAAAAATAGTTGATTTTCAGCAAAGAGAGAGAGTTACACTCTACAAGCACATTGATTTCAATTTTCTGTGCCTAGTTCTTCTTTTAGCTGGTGAATGACTACAATGTGTTCATCATGAATTTCAGTGAAGAGCTGAATAAATTTATTTTAAAAAATCTTTTCTAAATGCATTTATTTACCTAAGCTTCTAATTTCTTCTAAGGTACTTTATCAGAGTCCTTTTTCTTTTGACATAATGACCATTCTAAAGCATTCCATGGCTTTTCTCAGTGTACCAATCCTGCCTAGACTTTATATATCAGCTATTTGCTATGTTTTTGTTTGTGTATGGTGTATTTTGCTTTAAAATGTGAGTTATTGTGTTTTTCAATCTGTTCTTCCAGTGCTACACATGGATTTTTAGAAGAATAATGTAAGTTGGCATAAACTTTTTTCCTACATATCTCCACATAGAAAAAGACACGTACTATTTTGTTTGTTTACAACAACTTCTAATTTAAAAAATCATTTCATTTTCATAATTGGGTATGTGCAAATAGTTATGTGTGTGTTTCATACTGAGATATACCAATATGTATTCATCTGATGCTTGTATCTACATATATGATACAATCATTAGATGACTTCGTCATTTCATGTCAAGGATTTAGAATTAATTTTGCTATGTGTACTAGAACAGCTGACTATGAGTAAGGTGAAAATCTGTGAAATCTGCTGTATGTGATTTTATGTTAATGGTATATCTTTATTTTGATGTTCCCTTCCTCATTAGAGAGACATGAACTTAGAACACAACTTTGATTCTCTTCTGCTCTTTACTCTTGTCTCTCTCCTGTGCAAATCTCAATGGCAAATAGGAGGATATAAAGGCACTTGAGGTTTTCAACAAATAAAGAGCAGATTTTGACCTCTTCAGGGATCTGTTTGAAAAAGTCCCATGAGATAAGGCCCTGGAGGAAAGAGAAGTCTGAGAAAGCTGGTTGATATTTAGAGAACACCACCTACAAGCTCAAGGGAAGTCTTTACCAACAAGCAGGAAGAAAAACATGAGGAAAACTGCATGGATGAACAAGGAGTTTCTGGCAAAATTCAAACACAAAAGGAAGCCTACAGAAGGTGGAAGCCAGGAGAGGTGACCCAGAGGGAATATGGAAACACTGCCTGAGCATAATTGGATGGGCCTTAGGAGCACCAAAGCCCAGCATGAGTGGATTCTAGTGGGGGACATCAAAGGTAAAAGAAGGGCTTTTTACAGGTACGTAGGTGACAGAAGGAAGAGTAGGGAAAACACGGTCTATCTGTTGACAGGGGCAGCTATCTTGGTGACATGGGATATGGAAAAGACTTCTGTGCTTTAGTCTTTACTAGCAAGACCAGCCTTCAGAAATGCCAGGCCCCGAAGTCCAGGGCAGGAAACTAGGGCTCACAACAATGAAGGATTGGTTCACAAGATCACAGAATCTCTGAATGTTTTTTCCCTTAGTTATGCAAGTAATTTTCTAGATTTCTCAGGAGTGTTTGCAATTTTCTAGTAATGTAATGTCAAAGACATACCATAAATCTGATGGCAATGTTTTGTGTTACTGGAATGGCACTTTTCAATAATGCCTGTAATAAGACTGCAATAATTTAGATCAGGCTTTAAGTTTGATCCGTACCTTCAGGCTTGATCTATACTTTAGTTTGGGATTTGGGACTGTGCGGAGAGCAAATGCCTGCCTGTACAGGGAGACTGAGGCACAGGCTACTGCAGCAGAACCAGTCTACACTTAGTCTTGGCCCTGAAGTTGGGAGGGGCTACCCCTCCTTCAGACCACTCAGCCTTGAGCTGGAGTCCACAATCAGACAGATACTAAAGAGGGTAGTATGCATCCTGGTACTCACCTTCCCCCCCTTCAGTGACCAGTTTTCTTTTTGTAACCCAGAAAGCATGCCATTTATTCATTCATTCTCTTTTGGTGGATGCTCAGTGTTGGGACTTAGCTATGGATGGTTCCCTGAGTTTACAAGACAGTCTAATGAGCATTTTTGTTTGATTGTGGGCTGTTTCCCCCATTCCCTGTACACATTGTTATCAAACAGGCAGACATCAATAGTGTGTTGCAGTGTCTGAAGTTCAGGATCAGTTACAGAACAGCCTGAGACTTTCTTATGCTGAATGCAGACTAGGAAAGGAAATGTCTTCAGGCAGCCAAATGAACGTAAATTGAACAAGCAAGGTTTCCCTAGAGAGCATCATTTATTAACTGGACAGAAGGTGTCTCTGAAAAGTAGAAGCTTGCTGTTATCCTACTTTACTGATTTTTTTTTTAATTTATTAAGAAAAAAGTCCCAGAATCCATTTCTGTGCTTTTTAATTGACCAACAAACTGTCATGTGCGATTAGGACAAAACGAGAAAAGAATAAAAAGATTGCTCTTCCAGACATAACCCTACAACCATTGAAGAGAATGACAGCATATCCGACCTTCGTTTTTGGAGAGAATGACAAACATTTGAGAGGTACATCCTGCATTATGTTTATTACTTGCTTTGAGCTTTAGATGAAGAAGAAGCAATAACAAACATGGCACTAATTTATTTTGGTATCTCAGGTGCTGAATCCAGACAGAACAAGTATTCATCAATGGCAGTTTTAGACAAGGACTTGCATATCTTTACTACTAAAGATCAATAGAAAGAACATAACATCATATGTCAGGATAGGAAATTCTTTTAAGTGGGGAGGTCACAACTTCTTCTAAACAGCAAAACGTCAAGAAATCTTCTGGGGAAGAATCTGGCAAAGACTTTGATTCACTCTCTCCTTACTGCAAGTGTAGTTTTTGTCAACAGATACCTCTATTTTGCTTGTTGCTCAAAGGATTATGAAGGAAACTTCAGGAAAAGGCCATTATATCCACATACTTGGGGCAGGGTGGGGTGGAGTGGTTACAAGCATAAATAATAGTGTCCAAGTGATCATAGCTTTCAAGAGGAGGAAGAGTGGTGCTCCCTGTCTAAAGTGTAGGACTGTAATATAAATCATTGAACACATAGGAATGTTAGTAGTAGGTGGCCTGATTTATATGTATTGCTTAGCTTTTGTGAACTCAAATCTATCTGTACTCCCTTTTAAAATTCACAGACTGATATTCAGGTACTGAATTTTTCCTAAATAGCAGCTTAGGCAGAGATAAGACTATATGAGTTCTACCCGAAAATCAAAATTACTTTAGAAAATAAGATTTTTGATTTTAAGACATTAAGATACTCCACAGAAGTTTATGCCAAGCCTAGTAGCATACAACTTTAATGTCACTGAGCTCTGTGTCAGAAATACTTTTGACCTATCCGTTTTGTAACAATACTTCTGCAGTCTTGCTGCTGAAAAGTAAAACCTTCAGCAGTGTATGATGAATTCAGTCAAAATGGATGTGTCTTTCATGTCCTCTTACCATCTGAATTTTCAATAGTATATATTTTGTGATTATTATAATTCCTGTGGGGAAAATTACGATAACTGTCAGCCTTGGATATTTTTGAATGAGACAAACAACTTTCTTTTGGTGCATTTATCAAACACTGACCTTGTAGAACAGGAGTTCTTGAGCATAAAAGTGATTGTATCTGACAGTTTAACTGTACATGTGAGAAGATCTTAGAGTCTTTATTTGTCAAGGAATCTCAGTTCTAATGTGGAAACCTTAAGATTTCTTTGAGAGTTCCTGCTTTCTCTAGTGACAAGTGTTCCACTCAGAATAAATGTTTTCATTTCAGGCACCTTTGCTGTCAGAGCCTAAAGCTGTAAGTGATCCTTGAGAATAGCTGTTGTTTCTTACAGAGGTGCTGTATTTTAGTGTGATTGTCTTTGCAGGAGGATTGGAAGGGAAGGTGGCAGAAACTGTGAGTTCTTGCTGTGCTCTAAACCCTCCCTGATGCTGAAATCCTTACCAGATCATGTAGATTTTGAAGTTGGATTCTGAGGGATGGAAGCATCAGATTCCTTATTTCTTTGGATCCCTGCTCCAAGACTGATAGGTGCAGTTGGTATAGGAAGTGTCTAGAAACTTTCTTTGTTATTTGAAATTCAGAAGTCGTTGTGCAGTAGAATGTTAACCTCGAGACTGAAGAAAATTGCATCACAAAGAAGAGATGTCTGTGTGACCTTAAAAGCACAGGTGAGAAAGAAAATATCTGCTAAAGCTAATAGAGCAAGAAAAAAAAAATATACTTTATCCTAATATGGTTTATCATTTTAAAATACTGTTACTGAGGTAGCAGGTTACTGAGGTACTGTTACTGGGGTGTTACTGAGACACAGTACTAGGGCCTTTTATCCTATGGATGCCATTTCTAATGATAGTCCCAGTATCCTTGAAGAGAGGATAGTGCAGAATATATGCCTTTTTTCCCATCAGATGTAGACAATTGTTATCCTTGTTAAGGAGTGTCTAGAAATAGAAATAGGAAATGTTATGGGAGAAGACAGCAGATACCCAAAAAAGATCCTTTTTTTTCTGTATTCCTCTGGGTTTTCATCCTTCTTTCCTTTACTTCTGTCATTGCTTTAGTGGAAGGAACATAATGAGTTGTAAACATACATAAGTGGGTAATATTTTAATTTCTTTGGTGGACAAGATGTACAGATAAAGGAAGCCCACTTGCAGGGTGCACTGAAGTCACCATACAGTGACTGTGAGACTAGGGTTAAAGCAGCAAGTCCTCTGGTTTCTGTCAATGTTGGGGTTCCTGAAGCAAGAGAAGAGGGCCAACAACTCACAGTGAATTTAAGAAGGGGCTAATTCAGTCTCCACTGCAGAAGTAAGAATGTAGACTTATATATTTCACTAACCTGCCAAAGAGATAGTATTCTTTGGTCAGCAGAGCATGGAAAACCAGAGACAGGAATAACACCAAACCAACACTGGGGTTGCCTGTTCACAAATGAAAATCCTAAGTAAGAAAAGCAATATTTCTAGAATAAAGCAGAAAGTGTCTAGTTACAAGAATAGTTGAGAGACAGACAAATAACAGGATATGGCTGGTAAAATAAATAGACAAGGAGTCTACAGATATTTCCATGAGTCACCACTGGGCTACACACGTTAACCAAAATGGCACAGAGAAATGATTCAAGTGGATGCAAGGGAAGCAAATGCAGAAGAAATAAAAAGTAGGATAAAAGCCTTGCAAGGCTAAGGAGACAGGGAAATTGATGACATGGAATGATGTCATGGAGACATACCTTTCTTGGCCAGACATGTGGAAAATTGAGGTACATAGATTATAGTTCTGCTTATGATCTGCTGCCAGCAACTGCTTGTTTACAGCACTGAGGGTTAAGATGACAGCTGTACCTTAATATGACAGGAAACTTTATTTCACAGTAAGTCTGATTGGTCTGGCAAGGGATCATGTCTGGTAGCTATGGAAGTCTGAAGAAACTTATTAAATCTAGTACAAATTTGAAAACAACTGAAGTGGAAAAAGGAGAATATATCTTTCTTTTTCAGATTTATGGTACTGAAAAGGAAAGATCATTTTTTTCTGAGAATCATTGCTAGATGTGAGTGGAAGCAAACAAAATCAAATGCACAACTTGGAAATCAAAGCATATTTTAAAATGAAGGATTTGTTTTGATCCTTACCAAGAGTAAAGAACTGGAATGAGCCTGAGCCTACTGTTACCATGTAAGTGTCTGAAATGAAATAAACACTTTTCTGATTTAATGGTTATCCCCATGGCAATAGGAGAGGATCTTGCAGGTTAGAGACTGAAAAAAATGAATAGATGAGAAGGAAGCACAGTAGATCCTGACACAGCCCAAAGTACAGCATGTATCCTCAGAACTGAACTGTGAAGGATACATGTAGAAGGAACATTCTCTGTATTTCCAGGGTTTATCAGTAATGTGAGATAGGAATGCACTGCAAGTCAGGCAAGGGCAAAAAGACACCTTGTTAATTTTAGAAACACTGGGGTTATTGTGTCTGGAGCATTAAAGGTGCATTATTTAATGGCTGTCTAAAACTTTTATTAATTCCTCTTCAGTTCCATTTATGATTTTATGATTTTATTATTCTCAAACACAGCCCTGAATAGTTACCAGGATAAACTTTAAAGCCAACAGGAGCTGTGCCTTTTTATTTGGAGGTTGAAAGGAGCTCTCTGGCTCTGGTTCTAAGCTGCATAACCCTTGCAAACCTGCTTCAGAGCTTTATTTGAATTACTGTTTGTTTATTTGTTTGCTTGTTTCAGTTCTGAAGTAAAGCAAGGAATGAGAAATTAAAATGTCATTGACACCAATCAAGTTCTAAAGTCTTATTTGGGCAAGAACGAGAGACTGATGTTCTGAGACAGAATTGTTCCAATTTGGCACAAACAAAACCATTAAGGTATTTGAAAGAAAAGCCAAAGAAATAAAACATTAGTTTCATAAAATATGATGTGGCAAATTCATGCCTTAACTCCGTAGGTTCACAGACCAGACTTCTCAGCCATGTTGGGACTGGCTGAATTCAGTCCTGTCCTACCTGCCTGGTAGGACAGTTCTAGGTTGAGCTTTCTCATAATCCCTGTTGACATTCTTACATTCCATCAGGGAAAAAAAATAAATATATGTTCTTTATAACACAGTGTGAGTGAGGGCAAATTGTTTGCTTGGTTTGCACCAAGAAGGTAAGAGGGCAGGTTTCACTTTCTCTAAGCAGAACATGGAACTGATTTTCCATCTCTAGTACCCTGCATATTCCTGAAAAATCCCGAAACCCTCTGCTTCTTGAGCCCTTGTGTGACTGGGCAACATCATTCCTTCTTATTTTAACCAATTTGTGTGTGTGTGTGTGTGTGTGTGTGTGTGTGTGTGTGTGTGTGTGCATCTGATTCTTAAAGCAAACAAACCAAGCCACTTAAAACATTTCATTACAGCTGAACTGAATTTGTTCTTTAAATTCAGGCAGATTGAAATCCTAGTTTTACCAAATATTATTTATGGAGGGGAAAAAAATCTGCTCTGCTAGTGTTAAGAGGGAGTAATTTCTGCCCAAATGGTCTTTACAAATCTCAAGTTCAAATTCAGTGCAAACACCCTGGGTTTGGTGTCTCCTTCACCTCCAGAGTCTCTTGCACAATAAAAACAGTAAAGAGGACATGATGGTTTTCTTCTTCCATACTCAAAGGTATCCTCTGAACTCATTTTTCCTGATGCTTTTAGCCTTTTTACTGTTAGTAAAGCTAGAGGGTGCTACCTTGCCATGGGATCAAGGGGAGGATGGTGATAGGATGTCTCATGGTTTAAGATCATTGGACCGTCCTAAATTTACATGAATATATAAAACAAAAAGCTGAAGCTATAATTGACTTGGTCCTAAGTTCTTCCACAGTCAGCCTTGTTAGTTGCACATTCAAATTTAAAGGCAGAAGCTGGAAACAAAATAATCAGTTTTGATAGTGCCATATGACACCTTTGAAAACCTTGGTGGAAAGGCCATTCCCCAGCAATCCATGGTTGCACAGATCACATTTCTTTTCAACTGCCAGGCAGGGTCTGAAAAGAGCAGTTAGAAATCAGAATGATCAATGTATTTCCATTGGCCTTTGGTCTGTGAAGATTTTTCACTGAAAGCACTTTAGCTAAAGGAGAAAGCACAAATAGCTAACTTTGCAATCTTTCGGTCATAATGCATAAATACTATGCATAAAGAATACTAAGGCTACAAAGTCAAGAAATCTAATGGAAGAAAAAAGCAAATTCACAGGGTTATAGGATAATCCAGGTAAGAAGAGACTCCAGGAGGTTGCTAATCCAACCTCTTGTTTAAAGCAGGTACAGTTAAGAGGTCAGACTAGGTTGCTCATGGTTTTATCCAGGTGTGTCCTGAAAATGTGCTGTCCCCCAGAAACCTGCTCCATTGCTGGGCTGTCCTTACGGTGTTAAACTTTCTCTTTCTGTGCACTCTGAACACTTGCAATTTGAGTTCATTCTCTCTCATCTTGCCTGTCTCTTGTCTTCTTAATGACCTTGTCATTAAGACATTAATCCTAGACAGGCTGCTTGTAGGACCCTCTTCAGGTTTTTCTTATTCAACTTCAAGGAAGCTTAATTTTAGTTTCCTCTTGTATATACATATAGCATGTGCTATCTTGGAGTCTCTAATTACCTTAACAGTGCCACATCTTTGATAGGATTTCATCTTCATTTACCAAAAAGGATGGATAACATCTTACTTAAAAGGTAACAACTTACTACACTTTTATTCTGGGTTGTTCATCATGCACCCTCAAATTACCCCCTAAGGAGGTTTTTCTCAATATCATTAACATCATCACAGGTTCCTAACAGAGTTGACTGTAAGACTTACATGGGAATCGGAATTTGCATTACAAGCAATTGTATAGAATAGTCTTGTATTTTTAATTTCTGAATTAGAATACAAAGAAAAATGTTCCTGCAAAACATTTTCAAATTAGAATTTACGTGGAACAGCTCAGACTGAACAAAGCTATAAATGTTAAATTACTTGATTTGTTTTCACATGTTCATAATTGCAAATACCAGGTGGGCTGAACTTTTATTATGCTTATTTTACAAGTAGAAAATTGAAGACCAGAGTAAGAAAGTTTTAGGATACCTATGTGTTTTGTATGTCTATAATGAAACAGCTGAGAACAGTGTTAAACAGAGAGCTGAGAGAAATTTGGATTTCTGAGCCCTTGAACACTTCCAAATGAAGAGATGAACACTTGTGGACCTTAAGGAGATTATGATGCTCTAGAAAGAAAATGTAAGAGACTTAGTTTTTTCTGAGGTTCTACACAGGGACAAGCATCTTGACTTAATTACATTTCCAACTGTTTTCAAGAGCAGAACGCAGTTCATACATCTGCTGGGGAGGAGAATTGCCAAAAGTTGATGCTCTGCCTACAAGCCTAGTACAAAACTAAAAATAAGTGATGGTTTTCTGATTTCATTAGTTTGCTCCCAGATAAAGCAGGTTTTGGAGGAGAGTACACAGGGGAGTCACCTTCTCTTCTAGAACAGAGATTCACATCCTCTGCAGTGGTGGTGACATGTGGCAGGGCATGGACCCTGGCTCCCCAGGACAATCTACCCCTGACACATCAGAGATCTTGGACCAGACTTAGCTCCAAAGGATGGATGCAACTCTGCCTTTGGAGGCTGTAGAGACACCAGAGGCCTCTCACGAAGGGCCAAATTTAGACATGCTTCTAATCTGCAGAACATAAGTGCTGGGGAGAGCCCAGGCTGCCAACTGAGAGAGCTGCGTAGAGGGTCCATGGGTTGTGCAGCATCAGAGATGGCAAGCAAGAGACTGATTGCAGCCTTTCAAAAACCCAGCAGCTGCCAGGTTCTGAAACCCCAGCTGCATTGATGGAGGAAAAGGCAAAGTTCATGCTTGTGGCATTGGGAAATGGAGACTGCTGTAATGGTAATTGGCTGGAGGCTGGTGACTTCTGGCACCAGGAAGATGGCTTCAGACCCATCTGAAGCTCCAGAAGGGTGTCAGTGCCCTAATAGCAGAGGAGAGGTTGGTTGGTGTGTTCATGAAGCCTCTGGACTGGTACCATAAGATGGTATAACTCAGGATCCTGAGGGGAAGAAAAGCAAGCAAGGGAGCAGGATCGTAATTCTGGACTTCAGGAGAGCAGACCTTGGCCTGTTCAGAGGTCTCCTTTGAGGAATCCCATGGGATACAGTCCTAGAGAGGAGTCCAAGAAAACTGTTCAGTTCTAAAGGATCCACCTCCTTAAAGCTTGAGACTGGTCCTTCTCCACATGTAGATAGTGAAGACAAGAGGGCAGGAGGTCTGCATGAATGAACAAGTTGCTTCTGGCAAATCTGAAACAGAAAAAGGGAGTGCACATAAGAGGAAGGAGGGACAGGTCATACTGAAAGAATAAAAAGAGAGACACTATTTGATCAAGCAGGGATGGGATTAGGAAAGGTAAATCCACATGAAAAGGAATATGAACTGGGATTTAAAAGGCAACAAAAATGACTTCAGCAGGTACAACAGCAGCAAAAGGAAGAATAAATAAAAATGTGGGCCCACTGCTGAATGGAGCAGGTGGTCAGATGACAAATGACATGGAAAAGGCTGAAGTACTCAATGACACTTGCTCTCTGTCTTTATTGACAAGAAAGCCTTCGATTATCCCAGGCTCCTGGGATGAGTGAAAAATTCTGGAGGGAAGGAGACTTACCTGTGGAGAAGGGTGATTATTTGAGGAGGCATTTAAACAAACTGGACATAAACAAATATGGAGGACCTGACAGGATTTACCCACCAGAGTTAAAGGAGCTGGCTTGTGTCATTGTGAAGCTACATTGGCTTACCTTTGAAAGGTCACAGCGGTCAGGGATGAGGCTCCTGGGAACTGCATGAAAGCAAATGCCACTCCTGCCTTCAAGAAGCGCAAGAAGGAGGATCTCAGGAACTACAGGCCTGCCAGCTTAAGCATGACTCCTGGGAATATCCTGGAGCCACTAATATTGGAAATCATATGTAAGCATCCAGAGCAAAACAGTGATTTGCAATACTCAGTGTCTATTTATGAAGGCAAAATCATTCCATATCATTACAGAGCTTGATACAAAGACTGGCTCAGGGGGTGAAGGGAGAGCAGTGGATCTTGTTTATCTTTTGACACTTCCTTTCATAACGTCCTCATAGACAAACTGAGGACGTATAGATCAGATAGGTGGACAGTGAGGTAAACCAAAATACTGGCCAAAGCACTGTGCTGGAAAGGTTATGATCTGTCTGTGACATAAAACCCATCTGGAGGACCATCACTAGCAAAATACCCCATGGATCAATACTGAGGATGGTGTCGTTTAACATCTTCATGAATGATGTGGACGATGGAGCAACTCTCTACAGACAATAAAATGAGTAGAACTTGCCTTTACTACAGCTTTTTCTTTCTGTCCCACTTTTAGAATACACCCAGAAACCTCTTGCTTGTGGTATTTTGCGTCTTTGTGGATTTTGTAGAATATTTTTTGTGGAACATATTTTGAGTATATTCTCCTTTTATTCTAAAACATCGATCATGGACACTACAACTACTCAGGACTATGTGGAATTATGCTCAGGCTAAAGTAAGGTGTACATACAGTCCATTGTCTCATCTGTGTTCTCAGTAACAGATGTTGAGAAAAGGATATCAAAAGGAGATGCTTACCTTGCTGTACCTTTGCTGCACCAACTTCCTGTAACCTTGGCAGTTGTCAGTGTTTTTACCTGTGTCTTTGGGGTTCTTAACGCTCTTTTCACCCATGCATTTATCAAAGTCTATTTCAACCTACTTACCTTTCTGGATTCCCTAACATCCGGCAATGTTTTTGACTGCATCTCTTTGTTTAAAAGTTGCTGCTTAGATTACTTTCTTTATTGCTGTGTTGTGACTAGTGAATAATCAGTCTCTCTTCATGTTTTCCATGGTGCTTATGATTTCAAACACTCTTAAAATATTCACCTCAGGAATCTTTACTCTTTAAATATTCACCTAAGGCATCTTTCTTCTTTACTAAAGAATGCTAAGCTTTCTACTTAAAAAGCTGTTTCATACTCCTTCTCATCATTACCACCTTCCACTGTCCTTATTCTATTAGGCATGTCCATGGGCTGGGAAGATAGGACCATATGTGATGCTCAAGATATGGACAGACAGTAGCGTCACATTTTTTTGTTTGTCTTTTCTTTTATTCTTTCCCTTTTCTAATAATGTGTGATGTTTTGTTTTACCTGCTGAGCAGACATCATCCTACAATGATCCACACTTACATAATCCATTTCTTGAGATGTAATACTTATTTAGATAGAGCCTTTCAGTAGATAACGTATAGTTAAAGTTTTTTTTTTCTCCATGTGTTTGCATTCATCTAGATTAAAACCTGTCTGCAATTTTCAGTTTTGGTAGACCTGTGGCTCTCCCACAGCAATATCCAGTTTTGTTAGCCACTCTTTTTGGCTTTGCTGTGCTTTTGTTCTCCTACCTCATCATGATGTATTGTGGCCTGCCTGCAGCTGTCTTCTTCATAGGAAATCATTGGTGGCCATGCTGTTGGCGGTAAATTGTTACTTTATCATATTTACCCACCCTGAGTAACAATCTCATTAAAAGACACATTCTTGCTACCTCACTGCTATTGCAATACCGTTTGAAAGAATTGCATTACAAACCATATGAATTTTTTCTTCTTTGTTTGTTTTCTAGAAAGGTTGATGCCTAATATCAGTGCATAGCAGTGAAGATACCGTTTCAGTTTTCTACAGGTAAAAAAAGAGTCCTTCATTGGTGATATTCTTACTTTAAGTGAATAGTATTTAATACAGATGCATGTCAATCTCTGTCTCTTTTTAGGTACTATAAAGGTGGATACTAAATTTTTGCAACTAACTTTTTCAAACTACTTAGGCTAGAGGTAATTTAAGTTAGTCAATTATATTTTAAAAGTTGAATTTCACTGCAAGCTCATGCCTACTGAAAAGCATGCTGCAATCAGATCAGGAATACTGTATTCCACAAAAATATATTTACATGATCATTCGTTCAAGCATGATTAGTCTTAGAGCTGTAATCTCAGGGAAGGCAGAATGACTATAAAAACAAGCCTCATAATAAAAGAAGACATGGGCCATGTCTTCTTTTATTGCAAGCACTTGTATCTTGCAGACATCTTTCTGTGTATATATTCATCGTGGCTTTTGTAAGTCAAATAACCTTAATGAAAGCAATTGTTCTTTTTAGGTCAACATTAAAGTTTTGCCCTACTCATAGGTTTTTGATTCTGTAAATCTTCCTTATACCAATCCTTTGAAGCATTTCTTTTTTTTTTCTATAAGAGCTTGGCAATAATTATCTTGGTGGTTTCAAATACAATCTCAACAGTACTGAAAGCCTTCCCTAATAATGAGGTCTAGGAATACACTGTTCTGATTCTCCAGGGCTATTTTTTGTATGATCTTATTCCTAACAATAGTGTCAGGAATAATAGCCCTCATTTTCACCTGAAACCAGACCACAATTTTAACCAGATTCACAGGACATAACATACCTCTTGACTTAGCTTCACTGTGCTGTCAAAATGCTCTGAATGCATCTGCAACCACTAATTCTTTCCTCACTGGGTGTTCAATTTGCAAATCATACATTTGTAGCTGAAAAAAACAAGTCCTATTCTTAGCAGCAGCAGAGCAGTCTGCCAGGCCACTTTTGGCACTGTCAACATGTGGTTTATGGTCAGTGTCAGCTAATAGTGGCCTCACATAAATAAAAACATGAAATAGTTTTCACTCATGGACTGAGACCAAAGCCACATTCTTTATTTCTATTTATTGGAAACTTGGTTTTCGTTCATTCCTGTGATGATTATTCTATTGGGGGTTTTAAGTTTTGACCACATTGTAAAGGATTGTGCAATGCTTTTCTTAGAGCCATCAGTGAACAAACTTGTTTTGTATTTATCATCATAGCAACTCATGATTGAAAACTCATCAACCCCTTTAATTTCTTCCCTTTTTTAAGGGCCAGAATGGGTGTTTTGTCTCTATCAAGACACAAATTTACTCCATCCTGGCTCAATGAGCACAGAAAAAAAAATAACTTGTATTTACCATTTCTCTAAATACTCCCCTCGTTTGTAGGTAAGAGAGTTTTAGTGTAACCATATAGCTTTCTGGAGGTGATATCTAAATGAAGGGTCCTTTTTCTGCACTGAATTGCATGTGGCTGGACATCAGTTTACTCTCCTTGTTGTTGTATTATTTTGAAGCAAAAAACCTACCTCTCTATCTTCTTGCCCCAGACTTAGAGAGGGTTTTATGGAATTGCTGGGATTTTTCAAGTGTAGAATACAGAAGATAGTTGTGGACTTCCTTTTCCTCTGATTAGAATCTTGGAACAGGTTTGACACAGCTGGTTCTGCTGCCATCTCCAGTGAATGTATCTGTTGAATGAAACCAAGGGGTTTGGCATGTTCCTAACATGGTCTTTTTCTCTAGTACTATTAAAGGAACATCTTTTCCATACTCTGTAAAATGGACTGTAAACACATCAGGATAAACCTGGGAAAAGCTAATGAAAAGGTACTGTTATCATACCCTTCCTTTTGCTTTTTTTCACACATCCATGTATACAAAATTGACACCAGGGAAGCAATTAGAAAATTTGTTGCAAGGATGCAGACTTGCAGCAGTAGAGTAGCCCATGGCAAGAGGAGCTGGGCAGAAAAGCCAAAAAGCCAAAAGCTGGCTGGTGAGTGAGCTAAGCAAGAAGTAGAATGGGCCAATCCTGGGGAAGGGCAGTGATGCCCCAAGGCATCATTAGTAATCATTAGTCCCTGAAGTAAAAGGGACACTGGCACTGAGCTCTCTCATGCTCTCCCAATTACAACCATTGGGTTATGGCAATCTGTTTTCTTCTGTCCGTAAGTTCGTTGCTGGTTTTTTTTTTTCTCTCAGAGCAAACATTTCCTTTTGGCACTACTTTGGCTTCTGGTCTTCCAATAGGATTAGAAGTAACGTGTCCCATTAATTCTCAGGCTGACTGTCCGTTTCTCTCTGCATCATTGCTCCCTGAGGCTTGTTTTAGCTTAGCAGTATGGTGGTGTTCAGTGTTCCTTCTCTGTTTATGTACCACAGAAATGTGTGTCCAAGATTTTGTATCTTTCCATATGCTTGGTATTGACAGTGCTCTTTGGCAAAGGATATGCAGGATTTTTGTCTTACTTCTTTGTGAAATTTTATTTTGACTTCTTGTATACTTTTCTATCTTGGGTCACTCTTTTCAGATATCTTCCTGGGCTTATGTGTCCACTCCTAATGCATTCATTCTGGACAGAAAATGAGAAAATCTCATGGTTTTGTCCAAAGGTTAATTTTGGGAACTCCACAACAGTCTTGAAGTGTTCTGTCTTGCATCTAAATCCAAATTTATTTTTTATTGGTGCTTTTCCATGCCCTCAGTAAAGCAACCCTTCTTCAGTCTGGGAGTGTTTCTTCGGTGGAGCACTCATGTGCTCTCATACTGACACATGAACACTGCTTCCATACAGGAGCCCTCCACTGTAACCTCTGGCTTTTGCAGAAAAACAGGCATTGAGCAACACTAGAAGCAGGAGCTACTCTGCCTCTCCACACCACCTATTGGTAGAGAAAAACCTTCCTATTGTGAGTCTAACCACTAAAGAACTTTTCAACCTGACACCTTTTACCACTGTGAATTCCATCTTCTGCAAGCATTCTTCCAGCTTCCCTGGGCATGATGTTCAGTGATTACAGCACCCTTCAAGGTCCTCAATGCCAGATTCCCCCTGGCATATGCAGGTCTGAGGCTGTCACTGCACTGCCAGGCTGCACTGCTGGTAGTGCCAGCTGGGAGCTCTGGGCACAGATGGCTTCCAGACACCATGTCCTACGCACTGGTATGGCTGCCTGCACTTGATCTGCTCACTTAGAGTGTGTTTGATTTTCTCTGCATATCTCCCTTGGAAATTAACGGTTTCCATTTCATACATCAGCCACTCTTCTAAACCACACGTATGGAGTCAGTGGCTGATTGTGCACTGACATGGCCTCCTCTCAACATATTATTGTTTGAACATCTGCCTATTTAAAATAGAGCCTGCTTGCTCTAATTGTAGCTTTGGGCAGCATCTTGGCACAATATACTCAAGGTTTGATTGACTGTTTTGTCTATTGTCATCTTCTGTGGAATGATTTTGCTCCTTTACAGCAGGCATGGTCTTTGGAAACATCTAAAATTACGTCCGTACAAATTAACGCAAACACCAGAGGGTGAGACATTCTGCCCTCACAACTTTTCTCAGTGCCCTTGTTGGTCTGTGTAAGCTCAAAATGCAGTGGAGCTGAGCCAGCTGACACCACTTGTGAATCTGGCACTTTGCATTTAGACAAAACTACCCTTTCATGTTTACCTCCAATAAAGGAGTCCAGGAACTGCAATCACAAAGGGATTTGCAAATAAGTCTACAATTCTGAGCCTCAAAACAACTGTTCAACTGCTGTCTTATCTTGGATTAGAGATTGCAGGTTCCTGGAGCACTCTGCCTCAATGTGCTCAACAGCTAATGCCTTCTTCTTGAACCTGTCATGCTAGATCTCTGCATGAGGTGAATTATGGGGGAACAAGATTGCCTGGGGAATACTTGACTGATTTAGCTTCATAAAAAATGTGACAAGACAAAAGATGCAGACCCCTTAGTTGTCATTGTCCTCACTTGTTCAGCACTTTTGTGATTACCTTTGATATTAGACATCTGGAAGACAAATATGACTTGCATCTGAGCCCACCACAGCCAGCTGCACTGGACAGGGTGGGAATATTCATATTTCCTCTGTCTCTCGTTCTACTGATCTGGAAGAAGTCAATATGCAGTACTTCAGAGAGAGAATGAGGATGCAATCCTTGTCCCTGTTGAATTAGAGCATTCCACCAGAAAAGGGATACAAGGATACCAAGTGTGATGAGTTTTAAGTATAAAGTAAAATTATAGCAATATTTAGGCTCTCCTCCACGTAGGTAAGTATATTGATCACTGGCCTTTAAAAAAGATTTCTATAACACTGGATGCTGAATTCAGTCACAAGTTTGTATTCTCTCTTAGCAACTATGAAAAGTCTCTTGTCTTTTTTTTTTTATCATTACTTGAGTTGTATACATAAACAAAGATTAGCCTTAAATTATGGGGAGCTAGAAATTAACTACTGCATGATTTTGAACTAGTGAGATACCTTGTGTGGATCTATATTTTAAAACAATATCTGACATGTATAATTTTGAGTTCCGCAGCTTACCAAGAATTCTTTTGCCAGAATTTAAATCCATTGTTCTTTGTTTACACTGAAAATATTCTACATTCCCAAAGTACAGAAAGCTACTCTGACTATACAGCCTTTCAGTTGCAGCATTTTCTTTTCTGTCACTTCTAGGAGCTAGAGAGTCTTATTTATGACTTTAATATAAATTTCTTCCCTAGTGTATTTGTCATTGAGGTCTTGTTGAAAATCCTGTTCATAAAAGCTCTTTGTTCCTAAAGGCATTATTCTGTATCAGAATTTTGTCTTTTTTCACCCCTGAAAATTAAACTTAAGGTTTTCCTGTTACTGGGTGTTAATACTCTCCATCTTCAGAATTCTTTTCAGTGGCTGTGGTCCCTCTTAAATTGTATGCATGTTCTTTTTTTTTTAAACTTAGGATGAACTCAAAGAGATTCCAGCTTGTCTGAGAGACTGGTGGGATGGACAAGGAATGATTTGTGCCTCTCATTTCTCAAACTTTGGGCTGCAGACAGAGAACCATACCCAAGTACAAGCTGCTAATATAATTTGAGATATCAGATGGCTCAGATGACTCAAATGTCCTAAAGCATTTCAAGCCTATGGCCCTTGAAATGGCACTAAAAGCCTATATTCAGGTAATTGATTCCCACCCCAAGGAGGTGGGATTAAGACACCTGAAGTTAGGTAGCTAAATAGAGGTGTTTACATGTAAGCTGAGTGCCAAGCTTGTGTTATAATCACCAGGGTTCAGTTCAGGCTGGTAGCTGGAGGCACACTGACTGAGGCTGCACATCACTCCACGTTTATTTTTAACTTCAATAAAGAGTATGCAGTGTTGCTTGCATGTCACACTGGGGTCACAAGAGATCACTGCTCATCCAGAAGTGTGCCAAAGACACTGCACAGTTGTCTCCTTTTCAAACAAAGTGTATTTTCATGGGCACGCATGTGCTGGGTGCCAGGTGCGCTGTAAAATTAGCCAGAGACATCCAAAAGCTTTGCACCCACAGCCACCATGCAAGGTCCCATGGCATAGTACAAGCTTTGCAGGCTTCATGTCCTTCTTGGTCCTGGCTGTCATGGGTTCCCACACTTCTCCTCTAGGTCAGCAGCAGCAACCTTCCTGGGAAACAGAGCTGGGGGAGCACTGGCATCTCCAGGAAGGAAGAGGGCTGCCACCAGACACAGCAGCATACAGCAGGCATGCAGTGACAATGGCAGCAGAGGCACTGGGGCAGGGCCAGCAGGCAATGCCTCACTGCCACACATGCTAAACAGACCACGATGCTGCACAGCAGGTGCAGATGTGCCCTTCGCACAGTGTCAGGGTTCATGGAGCACCACTGAGAGCTGAGCATGGGGAACCTGCTGGATGCAGGAGGTGGACACATTGTGGGGCAGGCACAGGCTCACCACAGGCACATTTTGCTCACATGATGCCAGGTGAGAACAGACTAAGGAATAACCAATATGCACAGGTAGACACAGGGCATGAGTTTAATCTGCAACCTGTACCCCTCTGAGACTATGAACATCATCAAGCAATACTTGGAGAGAATAGGCAGACCATGAAGCATTCATCCTTCTTTTGCAAAGCTGAAAATTCTCTAAGACTTTAGTAAAAAAACAAATCAACCAAAAAAACCTTTAAACAACCAGACTCACTGCACAAATGTTCTTTAAAATTATTTTTGTGATCAAAAATACTGTCCTGCTATCACTATTTGGGTAACAGATCATGTTAGCTTATGCTGTGAGGTTTTAGGATGGGGATACCTGCCAAGATCTGTGTGATAACAGGTCAAAACTTAACGATGATAAAAATTTCAAATAACACTTTACAATGAAGCTTGAATTTTGATACAATTTGAAAAACTGGTTGAGGTAGGAAACCATCATATCTGGAGTTTTTGATTATGCATTGGATCTTAAAATGTGAAATAGTTATGGTCAGAACCATATTAATTGGAGGCTTTGAAGTAAGTCCACATCTTATGTGTTGTAAGTCTAAGCCTCTATCTGACTAGATATAACTCAGATGTGTGTTTTAAGGATATAATTATTACTGAAATGCTGAAGATACTGTCCCAACAACACATTTTTATTCCCAAAGAACTAACCAATTTATCCTATTGTCATAGCAAAGGCCTTAAGAAAAGTAAACAGACTAAATCATTTTTAACAGTTTAATTTTTTTTGCTAGGGGAATGTTGAAAACCACTTTTAAACATCACCCACATTTATACAATATGTAACACATTACAAGAATGTCAAGTTGTCACTACATTAGCAATGGGAAGATGTTTTTCAATAGAAATTTATGCAGCAGAACAAATTTTGAAAAGCATTTTCCTTGTTTTTTCTGCTTTGTGGACTTATTTTCTGAAATGGTGTGAATAGTCTCCTAACATTGAATCACAGCTAACAAAATTGCTTGCAAAGAGTCAGACTTGGATGGCCTTTTTCCTTAATGCACCAAGAGTGAGGCTTAGTTCACAGAGGAAAAGAAGAGTTGTAGGAAAGACGTTCCTTCATGGCATTGCTAAGGTGAGAGCTGTTTGTGCTGAGCACATGAATGTACATGGGCTGAAGAGCAGAAAATACTGGCCTTGACAGAGCCAAAGTCCATGGCTGCCCATAAAGTCTGGCAGTCAGCATCCACTGCCACCCCTGCAACAGACATTGGAGAAGTCAAGAGTTTCTGACAGTGCAACCTTAAGTGCAAAGACAATGATTTATCTACCATCATTCCCAAAAGTTGAATTGATATGTGACCGTGTTGTGACCTTTATTGAATTATTTTTTGTCAGATGGTAGTATTATAAGTAGATGAAAGAAGGACAGGATGATGTGAATATGAAGAGTAAGGCAAGAGAAAAGAGTTACAGTCAGAGACGAAAGAGAAACATTAATATTCTGTAGAAAAACATTCAAAGTCAGTTTCCTCCCAAAATTGTAAGTACAAAATAAGACTGGAATTTTACTCTTTTTTAATAAGTAGTTTGGACAGTCCACTCTTACTATGGGACAAATCAAGTCCCTGAATTGCTGATGTTGAGGATAATTGAAATTTCTTTACACCGTGAGGCCAGCTTTATGTCAGCCTGTGTCTGTAATCTTGTGGGTCCAAAATGGTCTTTCAGAGTAATTTTCAGAATTACTGAAAACAGTGCAGTGTCTATAAGTATGAGGAGAAATGACAAAACTCAATAAATAAATAGAAATTATGATTATTTATTGTACTTGCTGATCTGTGTGCACTACAAAGCACTGGTGTTAAGAAACAACCCAACACTTACTTTCAAAAGAGGCTTCAAAAATAGGTATCATAACCCTGTTTTTCATCCTAAGAGGGATGATTGACTATTTCACTTTTTTTCAGTGGCAACAAAACTTCTAAACACAGATTTCCATTTCTAAATGTCAGGATGAACCAGTTAGCCAAATTCATCTGCAATTTCACTCTATGAAACGACCTGCAGTATCACCTAGGTGGGGAAACCCACTCTAAATACTCTAAATTTAATACGTTACTTAGCTACAGGTATTGTCCTGGGAGAAGAAATGCACATAAGCTTCTATCAATTCAATCTGTGGCAAGTTTCTTAGTGAAAAATAAGCAAGCAATTGTGGCAATCCAGCTTTAGCTTTACATATCTATTTTAACCAGAAGCAGAATATGTGGGTGAAAACACTGCAATACAAACCTTTGAAGACTGCAATCTCACCTTCATGGCTTCTAAAACACCTTTTGTATCATGTCCTCCCTTTTTTTTTTTTTTTTAACAGCACTTGGTTGCATTTCAAAAAGCTTTAATTAACCTCTCTTTTTTGGGTTAGACTCAATTTCCACATCAAAATTATTAAAAAATACTTAGTCTTCTTAACTTAGTTATCAGTCTGAAGTCTGATAACTTCACCTCAAACACAGAAGAGGGGAAATGTGTTATCCTTACAGAATATTTCTAGAGGTTATATAGTAATAATATCCAGAGGACACTTTAAAGACTCACAAATGAACTTCCTTAGGTAAATCTTTTTCCTTTAGAGCATACATTGTAGGTTTATTTTGAAACCACTTAGACCATGTTATTACTTTCTGTAGAAAAGCTGTAAAAACATATTTTGTATGAGCAAAAACCATAAAACCATCCCAGCACTAGCTTATTTCTAAATGCCTTGAAAGAACAGTGGGGAAAAAAAGAGAAAAAAAAGCAAAAAAGAGAAAAAAATAATCTGTATCATGCTGTACCCAGTAAATACCATAAAGTTAGATTCCTCAGTCTACTGTAGTCATCCTGCTACAAAACTGTGTGCTTCAAATACACAACTAAAAATCCAAATTGAACTCCTCTTAGGAAACTCATAATTTGCACAGTCAGCTTTATGCACTGTCATGAAGTTCCTCTGGCAGTCCATCAAAACCACATGCCATAGAATAGGGATGGCAGGTTATGTGGCATTCCCTTGGCATGTGGGTTTTTCAGGGTCTGACCTTTGATTATACTCTTCATTCTTTATAAATAAAAAGGCTGTATGTATTTTTAACTAGAATGCCAACCTGTGTGTGTGCATACATTATGTATGTAATAATGTGTACATACACTAAATTATGATACATAATGTATATCACACTAATATATCTACAGTACATATAAGATATGAAAGATATTACATATTTCTAGAAAACTGTCAAAACCAGACTTTGAATCACTGCTGATTATTGTTCTATGATTTAAAAGAGGAGTGATAAATTCCTAACTGACATTTTTCTAATGTACTTTGTAGGTGGATGCAGTCCCCAAGCAAGGTGTTACCAGGTGCATGGCTTACTCAACAGGCACACAACCCGCTGTGCAGAAGCTGTAGAGGGGCAGCCTTGCCCAGCTCATTGCTTCATAGAGGCTCCATAACATCTGCAAGGGGATGGCAGGTCACACACAAACATGCACATTCTCTCCCTTGTGTCCCTCACCTCTTTCCACTTATACACCCAATTGCTCTTCTTCATTAAATCATTGCCATTTTCTGCATAAAGACCTGGGAGGCTCATGGTACTTCACATCACCCCTTGGAACAGCATCAGCTCTGGAAGGAGCAGGAACAGCCCATGCCAGCAGAGGAGTTTAGGGAACTGCTTTTGCCTTTAGAGCCATTTCACTAAAGGCTTGACTGAGGACATGCTGCCAATAGATTACCTCTCTGGCAATTGTTATGTCTAGGGCTGGTTTGCAGCATGTTGGCAGCAGGCAAAGGACACTGTTCCCAATAGGAGATGACACAGAGGCTCTCAGATGGCACAACACCTTTTCACTTTCCCTCTTTCCTTCTGCAGAAAGGGAAAACAGCTGCCAGATCCTGATGTGAAGCCAGGTCCCAGGCCAGGTCCACCCACACCTTCAGCATGATGTGGCTGGCAATGAGGATCTAAATGAAGGAGTCCAGACCATTGCACTTCCCTGTCCCCATCAAAGTAGGGAGTATATAGATTTATTCAGCCACTCCTGGGGCACCAGCCTCCTCAGCAATGATATGCCCTCTTTCTCAATATGGAAATAAGAGAAAAAGAGAAGAAGGGAGAAGGGAAGGGGAGGAGGAGAAAGAGAAGGAGGAGGAGGAGGAGGAAGAGGAGGATTCTGTAAATTCTCTCCCTTCTTCTGTGCTTGGAAATAAGAGGTATCTACAATTTCTACAAACTCAGAGGTGGTGCAGGTAGGGAGCCCTGCCCACAGCCGCCCATCCTCTGTGGTTGACAGTGGTGTCTTTCTTGCTGAGGGGTGGAAGGGGTCATCACCAGCAAGTCACTTCGTGTGTTGCAGAAATAAATGGGTAATATTTAGGAAGTAGAAGTGACTTCACAGTTAATAAACACATCTTTTACTATTATTTAAAAATTTGCAGTGTTCAGTAGTTATTTAGTGCAAAAAAGCTGTGGGGAACTGATGAAAGATTTGGTAGCAGCAGGGATTTGGGTGGGAATCACCAAGAGAAAATTACACTGCTGTTTGGAATAAACTTGTTTACTGTCACTGTTGCAGAAAAAAGATTAGTGAAAGTATGAGAAACTACTGGAAATTAATATTTATATGCAGGAAGATTAACTGGGAAGGCTAAGAAATATATTACAGTGCTGCCCTCACTTTAACTTCCTAATCCACATCTTAGATTTTCATATAAGAAATTAAATAGAGTTTTTATATTTTGGCCTAACTGGGAGATGATCTCAGAACATTTTTATGGAGTACTCTTCTACTTGTAAATTAATCTTGCTTGTATCTCATACATAGGTGAAAGTGAACAGTTTTTTCATTCAGTAGTCATGAAGATCACTCATGATGTAGAAGAAAGTATGCTGATATTTGTTCTGTGCCCTTCAATATCCATTAAAACCCCACTGGAATTGGTAAAAAAATATTTAAGTGTCTTTCTGCTTTTTATTAACCTTTCAATAGATGACTAGTGTAGGGTTTTTTTTTTCCCCAGAAATATCTGGTTCAGAGTTGAACTTCTTTCTTATTTGTTTAACTGTATGTTATGAACTAGGCTTAGATTTGAAGAGCATTTTTATTGTCTGAAGAAATTATATTAATATGACATTAATATCTGTCTCTCCTTCTTATTAACAGGAATTTCCAGAATTTTACTTGGAAGCACTGGTATATTTTTATAATTTTGTTTTTCATTGAAAGTAACTTAACATATATATAAAAACTATATATTAAGACTAGTCATTAAAATATGCTTCAATGCAATGAGACCCCTTTAGTATAGTATCCTAATCTGCTGTTTAACATGAATTACGTCAGTGACATGCCATGTATTCAAAATGTTTTGTGGCATGGGAAAACGGGCTGTTTTCCTCCTGTTTATTTTCACAATAGGGCAAGTGGGTCCAATAGCTGATTTTCATTTCCTTCCTATCTCCAAATCAAATTTGAAAATTGGGTATGATAACAGGCCTAATAAGATAAAGCAGATTAGTTACTTAATATAGCATGATGCTAAGTTTGCCAATTAGGGCAAACAGATAGTCTTTCTAAATCACTGTACAAGGAGGTGGCTATTACCAAGGAGTTGTTCTTACTTTAATTAGAATCCAGTTTTCATGAAGAATAATTGCCTGCTAGAACAAATATGTTGCAGTCCTTCAGTTATTAAAATCCCTATTCTTCAAATATGCAGGCAGCTCTCACAGTTCTATCTAATTCCGTGGAATAAGCTACATATGTTACTATAAATAAATACAAAATTCCAGTAAAATCAACCAAAAATAAAAAAGTATAATGAAGTACCTAATCTCAGCAGCAGAAAATATTTCTTACTAAAATAAATTCTTTGAAAATTCACACTCATATTTGTTTGCTACATGCCAGAGCTGAAGAATGTCAAGACAATTTATCTTTTTATGTGGAATATCAGTGACTGATGGATAGTACAAATGACTGTTGGAGAACTAAATTCTGAAGTAGATGCTATTATGCACTTTATGGCAGTTAACTGAGTGCTGCTGTATCTTACTATTACCTAATAGTCTCATTTTTTTAACAAAAACAAACACTGCTATTATTCTGATTAAAGTTGATAATGAAACCACTAGCAGAACATATTTTCATTAAAATAATGCAGCTCTCTTCAAATGTTTTATGAAGTCTTGTCTTTTTTACTCAAATTACATTTACGTGAGGAAAAAAACAGGTTGAAAGGCTCTGGCAGGGTCAAAATAGCCCAGACATCTTTAAATGAAAATCTCATCCTTTCCTTTTTGAAATGGCTTTTTACTTTGTTTTTTTGTGTTTCATACAGATATATGTGAGATGTGTAAAAAATCTGAATAGGAAAGAATTGATCCACCTGAAACTATATATTTTTCATTTTGAAGAACATTTTAATAGTGAAGTTTTCCAGAACTGGGATAAAAGTATTTCTAGAAAACTCAAGGGTTTGGAAGCATTTTCATTCTCCATCTAGCTCTAGCTTTGCTTTAAGTTATGAAGCAGACATGCTACCAGAGTCACAGGTAAAATGGTCTTCTACACTGATGTCTACCCTCAGAGGCTTTACAAAGGCTTTAAGACAAGAAGCTTTTGTGTGTCAGCTTGAAATTCAGAGACAAGCAGTTCTCTTTGCTGATTCCATTTTGCAATTTTTGAAGAGCAGAACTGAAACAAAAGAGTCACATCCTCTGACTATTTTCTTTAAACAGTTATCATCTACCCTGCAAGGGAGATAGACATTCTGCAGGAGAAAATGAAAATTAACCCTTTTGAAAACTGAAAAAGGTTCAAGTCTTGCTTTTGCCTTTCAAAATTTCCTGAAAACCATGCAGTGGTTCTTGGTTTGTGCAAAATGAGGCTTAGCTACCTCAGAGTGGTTGTCCATGGTTCTCTGCCAAGTTCTTGAGACTGCAGAGAAATGGAAGCAGAAATAGGTGAAAGTTAAGAATGTTGTTCTAAAAACAGAGGCAAAATAAACAAATCAGACTGAATGATCACATTTCTCAGAGGTATCACAGTGCATCTTCCAGTGACCAGACTTCCCAAGGAGGCCCAGAGTAATGGCAGGTTGTGGTCCAAACTGTCACCATGTCTGATCCTGTTTTGCAGCTGGCTGCAGCTGATTACATGCAGCTACTACTGCATAGGAAAGGTCTGATGGCAGCCAGGAGGAAGGGACAGGTAAAGCTTCCTTCTCAGCTGCTGGCATGACCTGCTACCTTGCTTCGACCACATGACAGCCAAGAGGAATGAGAGAGCTGGTGACAGAGCAGCTCAAAGCAGTTTTAAGTTTTTTACCATCACAGGTGTCTACAGTTGGGGAATGCACTTGATGTCCCCATCCTAAACCTTTTAATGGATGCTTATGTGGAAGCCCTGCTGAGTCAGCACGGGTCAGCACAGACCATGGCCAAAGGTATGACACAAACAGGGTGTAGATGTTCTGTTTGATCTTGTGGTTTCACCCTCCTAGACCTACGTCTATGGCCAGCAATGAATAGTCTTTCATGTGGTATCTAAAAATGAGAAGCAGCTGTTAAAACACTGACAGCTCATGGTGTCCCTCTTGCTGCAGTAGCTGCTTACATTCACAGAGCATGGGCAAGGGGAAGGAAAGACATGCCAAGGCAGATTGACCATCAGGGCTTTTGAAGGTGATGAGTGATAAGACAGTGGTCCCACTGCAATGTTTCTCACAGGAAAGAGAATGACTCAGGCAACTCTGCATGCCCAAGTAAAGTTTCTGGTCAGGGGAAATGCCGATGTGCTGAGCCTATTAGAACCCAAAAGCAAATCCTGGCTCTGCAAGCCTCTGAGCCCTTCTGTCTTCAGAGGTTAAGCAGATACACAGGACTTGTTGAAAATCCATAAAGACTGGGAGGTAGGATAAATCAAAGCTTCCACAGTGCTAGTTTTTAATGTAATTCTTCTTGATTTTGCCCCCAGAATAGGTGACCATCAAGCTAAGTATCAGTTTATCAGTAGGAAAAACACAATGATTCAAAATAGTCTATATAAAACCAAAAATATATACAAAATTAGTTAATCTCTATGTTTTTCTTCATTTCTGCTCATTATGAAATATATGGCAAATTTATTTCCTTTCATTGTTTTTTCCCAATAACCTAGCTATATAAACATAGTTCTGACAGTGTTTATATATAATAATACATACACATCAACAACTTAAGCGACATTTACAAAACATAATAAAAAACTACAAAGTAAGTGAAATATGCATATCTTTTTCTATTATTATTATTTTTTTTTAGTGAGTGGAATTCATAATGTTTGGGTGGTAGAAATAAATTGCACTTTAGAAGACGTTTACAGTACTGGAACAAAGACTATCAGGAGAACCAGTTAAAAACCTTTGCATGACTTGCTGTTTATAGTAGTCCTACCCTATTATAATAATAGCACTCAGGTATTGGAAAGATTTCCCACATGTTGTAAATGTAGTTGAATTCTGATATTTCGTACTCTGACATCCAGTCCTTACTGGAGCAAATGTGGTAGAGACTACAAACTGTGCCTATATACAATTCTTTCCATGCTGATTTCTAATACTATGAAGTTCTACCAGAGCAATACAAACAAACTGTGATTATACAAACAGATGATTATACAGACTACATTTAGAGGTAGACCTACAGAGATGAAAAGCTGGAGAAGTATTCCATTGAATTAAAATATTTTTGCTCAGAAAACTCTAAATTATTCACTTGTCTCTGACAAATGTAACCACTGACTTAATATAGAAGACCAAGACACTGGAAAAATAAACATGAAAAAAAAAGATATTTTAAGATATAGGCATTATGTACTTTTGTTTGCTATGTAGACTCTGTGGTCTGTGGTTTGGAACAAAAGCAATGGCTCAATAATTTCTCCACAATAATAATAAGAGCTTTGTATAGCAGTAACCTATCAATGAACTCTGGTCAGAAATGAGTCCCCAGGTCCATATTCTCAACTGGTTAAAGGGTCAAAAGTGTTGCATAGACCACATTTGCCACTAATTTGTTGAAAGTTAACATTCTTTTGTTGTTCACAGGAATTTGGATTTAATATATAACTTGAAGTGGCCAAAGGAGAAAGATGTTTTAGAGCATCTGTGGCACAGTAAACTAACAGGACCAGCCGCTCATGAAAACCCATGAATCTGAGACTGAGCCAGAGGCACATTTCACAGCATCCATCCATAATCTCCATGTAATGTATATGGATATTTTATCCTACCTTCTCAAAGCAGCACATCTGGCAAATTCCCCTGCCTCTTATAGCTGAAGCCATGCAGGTTAAGCCATCTTGCCAGGTGAGTGATGAGAAAAGGAACAAAGTGGTAGAGGAACCTTGGTTTGTTCAGATATGAGCAAGGTGCTTGCAGTCTTTCAAATATTGTATTGAATTAGTGAGTAAGTAGATAAATTACTTTGTTGGAGAGGGAAAAGGAACATAAACATTGCCTAGAGGAGAGACAAATATCACTTATGTGAGTACAGACTCAGAAGATTGTACTTCAGACGGATATTTTGCAATAAAACAGCAACATGACTTGGCTTCAATATGGGGTTAATGCACTCCTTTTCATATTGCTATTTCCATTTTTTTCCATATTTGCTTCAATTCAGGGCTGCTTTGTTTTGTCCATTTTTTTTAAAAAAAAAAGTGGTGCTCAATTGCTACATGATTAAAATTTCAAGGCATTTTAAAATTATCTGCAGGGTAACTGAGTCAGATTTAGATTGGTTGTGTTTAATAACAGATGTTTGTTAGTACTGTAGAGCAATATAACAAGATGCTACAAAATGTTCCATTAGAAATGCATACTTGTTGTAAGAAGAACATTTAATTGATTCACCCTGTGGTAATAATTTTTTTTAATCTTAGTCATGCATTAAAATAGATATATTTTACACAATGAAAAATGTACAAAACATCTCACTAAGTAACATCCTTTTGTGTCAGAGTTATCCTGGCTGTGAGCACAGTCCTCTTCATCTGTGGTAGATGATCAAAGAGATAAGCAAACTGTTGGTTTGGAATATGGAGGAAATGTAGATTTATTTAATCATAGGCTTTTAAACCACATTAAGGATGATAGCAGCAAACTGCCAAAAATTGAGTGGGATAACATTTATCATTATCCAAAGTAACAAATTATTAATCCAATTTTATAGTTGGGAACTGAGACATAGACATGTCATGTAATTTTCCCAAACCTGCTCAATGAGACTGCTGGCTCTGCTGACAAGAAAATATGGAGCTCCTGGCAAATGGATTTGCTGTAGTGTCCACCATACACAAGACATTTAAGATAAATCAGGAGCAGTTAAATTAGAAAACAATCTTAATTTTACTAAACACAGAATTAATTCTCCCTCTTACCTCATTTCATACAAGTACTTTAAACGTTGAGATCCTAATACAATTCTGGCCAAGATCTGAGTTCCTTTTATGTTCTGTCCCCCAGCTAGCCTAGAAAAGGGTAGTTGTTCATTTTGGGGTTCTCTCCTGCAATGCACTATGCTGCCTGCATAACTCCTGAGAAATCAATCAAAGTATTTAACATACAAAACTTTCAAAGACCTGAAAAAAATCCCCATTACTCTATTCCTCAGCATGTTGAACCACTAGCTCAAAGAAATGCTTTTCTGATAAAAAATATAGAAGGCTTACAGCCCCTGTAGAAAAATTATTTAATATTCGTATAAACATTTCCCTTGTTTATTAAAATTTTATAAACCCTACATTATAAATTGTTCTTGAAAATATTGCAGAGAAAGGCTTCCTTCAGGCAAATATCTAGTGACCCTGTCACAAACTTGATGTTCTCATGTCATAGAAAATATTGCTTAGTCGAGCCCCATTCTGCATGCCTCTAAGAGGGAACAAAATGTCTGAAATGAATATTGAATCTCAACTTTCCTCAGCCAAAGTTGTCTGGAACAAAATGGACAGAAATGTACTAAATGGCAACATGGCAGATGCTTAATCTCTTTAGTAACACACTTAATGAAAACCAGGGAACTTGGTGGGACACTCACAGTTAAGATCCCTTCCAGATATCTCCCAAATTTCTTTGCCTTTCTGTCTCCTTAGGAAGAGTTTGTGCCCTTTGAATAAATGAGCAAAGTTAGGAAGAGGAAGTCGAAGATTTGGAGACTTCTTCCTTCTGCAGAAAGACAATTTAGGCATCAATAAATACCATGAAATTCTCTATTTAAACTAGGAAAAACCCCAACAATTGCTATTCAATACTATTATATCACTTGTAAATACAATAGTAGATCTTTTCAGGATGTAAAGAAAAAAAAAATTTAAAAGTATTATAGTGTGGTAGAGCCACAACTTGTAGCAATCACAGGAGTATTATGGGAGTATCTATCTTAGATGTGCTTTTAAGTGTTTTATTTTTTCAGAGATCTGTAACAAGTCACTGAAATAATTGCACTAGGAGTCACAAACCCCACGATTCTCAGGGAGGCAAAGCCTTCCAGACTTTCTTCACATTTGTTCTATTGCTCCCAAAGCAGAAGTAGCCTCCGGTGACTGGGGGAAGCAATATAGGTCCCCACAGTTACACAGAAAATTGAAAGTCAAAATCTAGGAGGGGTATATTTCCTATGTGCTACTGGTATAAATCCATAAGGTAAGGCTGCATTTAAAGGAACAGGAAATAGATGTGATTAGTCTTCTTTACACTATTTTGGCAGGAGAAGGACTGTATGTAAATATAAAATTCATAATTTAAAATAGCTTGTTTACCTGCTGTTACATGTTTTTCAAGAAATCTATAAGATACAGATTTCATTTTAAGTAGCTGCAATCATCTCATACAGTGCAATAGTTTGACAGCTGATAAATGTAGGATGGAAAATGTGTAGGATTTTGCATTTCCACATCCTAACACCAGTCAGGCTTCTGCTACTCTGCTGCCTTTCATCAGATCATGCATTTTAATGAAAAAACATAGCAGTAATCAGTTGGAGAAGACCCAGGGATAGAACCTGACTTCAAAAATCAAAAGCCAGGAAAGCAATTAGAACAATACAGGTGTTGTTGAATGCTGCAGAAGGCAAAGAGCAGTGCAGCCATGGAAACCATCACACTAGCAGATATCCTCTGGAATGCACAGAACCTCAGAGGGATGCACAGGACTACCCAAACTGCACCTCCTTCCTTTCTGTGCTTCCCACTTTATTTCCTCTTCTGTCTTGGTATGAATCATCATCATTGAACAGGTGAGGAGGAACTGTCAATCAATGTCCCTCTCTGGGCTCCAGAGCTAGGCTTCTGAAGCTCTTGTCAACAAAGAAAAGCTTGTTATTTCCCACATAAAATGTGCATTATTTCCTAGTTGCCCAAGCCCCCAAATCACGAGACATACCATTGCTTTTAAAAAATGGAGTCCCAATTGAAATCATCGACTAGCCAGCAGATAACTGCACCAAATTGCCAGAGTTTTGAATAGTGGATACACAGCTTCTGAAAATAAAGAGAAAACTGTCAGATGATGTATACAAATTAGCCAAAGAGATAAAAATATATATTTTCATCATTTATAAACAGGTGCTAGTAAATAAATATAACCTACAAAGTAACACACTCCATCACTCTTGCCTTATTCTCTCTTAACTAAAGGATCATATATGTTATACAAAACTGTAAAAGAACCAAAAATAATGAGTGATATTCATAACTGATGTCATTCCACTGAAGTTAGTACAGACACAATAAGGAACAGAGTCTGGATCAACATCTCAACTACTTCTATTTAGATGAATACTAATTAAATAAACTCCATTCAGCAATTGTTCCTGGAAACCCTAATCCTTTTAATATGTAATCACAAGAAAAGAAAAAGAAAAAGAAAAAGAA
>VWZD01005782.1:323295-333749 GCA_013396695.1 Sakesphorus luctuosus
TTCAGGGAATAGCTGAAGACTGGCAATGTTTATAAATCATTGTGTAAATAGCCATGGAAGTATTTAACCAATGCAGCATTAAAGTCATTTTGACCAAATTTAACCAAACGATGTGGTTTTACAATCACTTTTTTGCCATCATTACACACAAATCCAGTCACAGCCGTGATGGTTAAGGGACTTAGTGGTCAGAGGAGCCATGCTGTTAATTTGTTTTAGAAGGGAGGCGTTGTTTTGGGGTTTTGGAGATTGTTTTTGGGTTTTTTTCCTGATTGCATCTAATTTTTTTTAATTCCTCTGAGGTACTAATTACTTAATATTTATTATAAGATCCATGCTGCCTTCAGGGATGAGCCGGGGCGGAGGGCATGCCCTGCCATCCGCCCACAGTGACGCTGCCCCGGGCCCCGCTGCAGCCGCCCCTGGCGGGCGAGAGCTGGGGGGGCTCCACGCACCCCTCCCCGCCGCGGGACGCCACTGCCACCTGCTGAGGGCACCGAGATACTGACGGTCCCGGCCCCCGGCAGCCCCCCGGGCCCCCGCAGGTCGCCCCCGGGGTAGCCTCGGGGTCACCTGGGCGCTCCGGGGCCGGGCGTTGCCGAGGATGCAGAGGACGCTTTCAGCCCCTCGCTGATGTTCGCCCAGGAGCATCACAGCGCTAAGGACGGCGTCAAATAAAGATAAATTTAGGGCCGTCGGTTTTCTTTCCATTCCTTCCCCACAGCTACTCAGTTTACCATTTCCAGCCTTCTAAAGCAGCCGGTTAGTGGGCCTTAAGTGGAAAAAAAAATGATGTTTAGAATCTTCATAGTCGTGAAGCATCTCCACAATTTGCGTTTTGCCGTAATTTCTTTTTTCATTTTAAAAAGCATATTGTTTGACTTCAAAGATGTGCTTTAGGAAGAGAAGGTGCTGCTTCAGTGGGCAGCAAATAATTATGCAAGAGAAAATGAGGTTACACGATAGAAATTATTGCTCCTAACTAATACATTGCTTGAACCCAAAATGCCTTTAATAAGGCTCCCCAATGAAAAGCACTGTACAAAAGGGATTGCCATATACCATATTAAGGAAAGAAAACCTGTTTGTTTTCTTAGAGGGAATAAGATCCTAATTAATATTACTTCAGGTCTAAAGCAACATTTGTTTTCCAAAATTGTCGTCAGCACTGAAAATGCTTCCCCCTTCTATAGAAAATAGTCAGTAATCCCTTGTCAGTTGAGCAGAAACAAACAATAAAATGTTTATTACTTTCTGGGACCCATTTGTTTCAGCAGGAAACCGCTTCCACTGTTGCACTACTCAGCTGTACAGATTCGTTCTGGAAACAGAGATGTATCCTTATCTGTATGGATTTAAATATGGAAAGAGACAGTGAATGGAAAGAACAACTTCAATAAGATATTTTCGGTTACAACTGAATCGTGTGTTTATGGCCCCAGACAGTGTGCTCTGCAAAATGTTCCAAAACACTCATCTCTAAGCTTTCAACTACTTCTCCCTTCTGCTCCAGAGAAACATTTTGAGGGAGGAAAAAAAAAAAAAGGTTTGCTATCAGGATCTGGCATAGAGAAGGTAGAATAATTATAACCACTTGCAACTGAGTTATAAAGGCAGTTTGTTGCTTTTACTTACCACTCATCTTTGTCACCTAGACCATCATTTGTTTCTGAAATATGTAAGAGTTTTGCTTCCAGTACACAATCATTACATTATAAAAGCAATGTTAAAATCATAGTTTTATAGTGCACCTTTTAGAAGATAATGGCTTAAATTTCTAGTTTCCTTCTTTATTGCAGTGATAAGATATCTTCTTCTATAAACCAGTCTAGATAATATGTCATATCTCTCTTCAGCAGCTACTGCACACATGATATAGGAAACTCTCCCGCTACTGGTTACTCATTAAAGTTAAGTGATAGGGATCCACATGGCAAGGTTAAATTTCAACACTTTAAACCCTGCTGAAAGTTGCTAATAATAATGTTTAATTTTCGTTCTAAGCATTTATGGTATCATCAACTTGAGCCAACTGTTTTCTTCTCATTAGTTGGAACCAATGAACCTCCCTCCAGAATAAAAATCTTCAGGCAGAAAAACAACATAGAGGCAGAATTTGACCCCTGCTTAAATGAAACAACCTAAATGGGTTTAATGTGAATGTCCTGTTAACCAGATGCAAAGTTTGATCAAGATTTTCAAAAAGGGCTGGAGATTTCAACACCCTAGCAGGGAAATATTAACAAAACATGATACTCAAACTGGGAGCACCGAACACTTTCTTTAATGGTCCAGCATGTAGAGCAATTAAAATAACTAGTCCCTTATTAAAAAAAATAAAATTAAATGTTACCTTTTTATTTGGGGATAATAACATTTGCAACTAATCATCACCCATAATCTCTTTACAGTGAAAAGTACTGCTGCAAAAAATTCAGCCCAGTTCAAACGATCTCACAGGAAAAGAAAGAGATGAGAAAAAGAAGGATGCTTGCTGTCAGAGAGGGCTGGAGAGATGAATGGGAAGACAACGGGCTGCAGAACAATGGGACCCATGGTGGGGATAGGGCAGGCACCTGGTCCTGTGCTGTTCTTCAGGGTTATGCTCATATGGGACTGTGCTATGATGACTCTCTCTGCTCATTCTTCTGTCCTCCTCCTTTATTTAGAGAAGCAATTGGAGGAGCTATTACATCAAAAGCAGAAACCACTGCTATCCTTTCAACCCTCTGCCCCCTGCACATAAGGTTTGTGATTTTGCAGCAGGGGCAGGGTATCAGCACTGACAGATGCTTATGTGTCTTAGAGTATTGACCAGGTCAAACTTATCAATGGGTTTTTATTTCACAGGGTAGGTCATAAAGTATTCATTGCCCAAGGTCATCTAGACTCATGGAATATTTTAGATTGGAAAGAACTTCTAGGGGTCATCTACTCCAACCTACCCAATACTTGACTCTCATCAAATTGACGTCAGGTTCCTTGAGGCCTGCTAAGCTCTGAAAAACTCCAAGGACAGAGATTTCACATCCTATATGGGCACCTGTGCCAGTGTCTGACCACCTTCATGATAGAAGGTCAAGGGTTTTGCCTTATATCTTTATTTGTACATCTTGATTCTCATGCAAATACTGTCCTAGTAAATCTGGCCTGTGGTATTTAACCATCCTCTCCCCAGCCCTATAAGGATATTAAAACCCACTTTGGGATATATGTTTCCTTGCAGGCAAAGATACATGTGGAGACATAAAACAAGATAGCTGTAGATACATCACAGCTTCTATTTCATATCTCTTTTGAAATTGAATAACTACCTTCAGCCTTCTATAGGAATGCAGCTGTTAGACCCCCTCTTTAAGAAGCATGTGAAAAAGCCCAGTTCGGAACTATTATCTCATTCCCCATGTGTATTATTCCTGCTTACCTTTTGTTGTTAATTCTGTCTCATAATTGTTCCTGTCTTACAGCCTCACTAGATCTCATAGATTCCTCTTACCATTTCCTTTCTTGTTTTTCATCTTTCTCCCAGTTCAGATTTTTGAAGTGCATGCTTTAGATGACATTTAAGAGCAGGGCAAATCAAGTGTCTAACCATGCCTGTAGAAGCCTATGGCATTCCTTTCTGGTGTGCTGTGGTTCCAACAGCTCCAACTGAATGTCCTCATCCCACTCGTCCCACAGGTGCTCTTGAGGGCCCTACTTACATTAGACACTCTCGTCTTCACCTTTATGGTTTATGTAATGGCAGGAATAAATCTCACTAAATTCAACAGGAACACAGTAGCAGAATGAAGGAGTCCCAGGCATACAATTCCTACCAAAGGTTTCCAGTAACTAGCACTTGTCTGATACACTAATGGAAGCATACACTGACAGAGTTCTTATTTATTCCAGCTTTCTGTGGTGCCTCTAGCTTATGAGTAAGTTCTTGTTGTCACTTAAGGAACTCAGAGGGCACATCTTATTCAAATTCTTTGAGGATTATGCATGCTGTCAAATTACTTGGACAGGCACATCAAAAAGGCCAAATATTTTTATATTTTTTATGAAAGAGGGCAGTAAATTATTTTTTTATTTTAAAATGTACCTTCAGAATACACTAAGTTGGTGATAAACCTTCTAATTTAGAAAGAATGTTGCTCCAGTTACAATGAATCACAATACTTTAGTTTTCAGTCCTACATTTATGCTATTAATAAAACTTTAAATGCAAGAGCATTTGCATGCAAGATGAACAGCTAATGATCTTTAGAGAATATTAAATCACTTCTAGATATTAAAAGAGACTTTAGGTGGCAGGAAATGCTGTGCTTTAGCCCCTAAAATTTGAAGTCCTATTCCAAGAGCAGGAAATAGACTCCTACATAGGACTAGGCCATCTCAATAATGCACCTGCAGGTGAGGGTCACAGAAGGCAGGGCACAAAACAAGGGATGTTTTAAACTTGCCAAAAGCATGCAGACAGTACCTTCTTTCGTATCCCATACATGAGATTAGTGATGATGCCAACTTGTTCCAGTGGTCAGTGGCCAGAGTACTCCCTCAAGCCTCAGCAAGGCTCTGCTGCCCAGGAGTAACACCTAAAGGTCTTCAGCAATTCTGAAGTATAAGCACTCTGAGGCAAGAGCACCTGAAATGGTGGGCTCTCTCCATGCTACTCTGCACAGATTTCTCTTAAATTTGTTTCAGACAGAGAGATAAAGGTAAATTATGTTCCAGTTGAATAAAGTGAAGACTGACATGCTTCTATGTATTTTCAGAAGAGAAAAAATTAGATTATTCTAAAATATTAATATCAAAAAAATTTCAATGCTTCAAAGATTAGGCCACAGATGAACAGCAATTTTTTAAATCACAGCTGCCATAATACCAGTGGAAGAGATGCGCAGAGACGGTGGAAAGGAGATGGCCAGAAGTTCCTGTCTGGCAAATAAAAAAGGTCGCTGTAGTTTAAAGGAAAATATCATAATGAGATACATGTCATGTATTTTGATATTTTATCAGCCACCAGATTTATTCAGGTACATCTCTAAATGATCTAATGGATAACTAAGACTGGATTTCACTCCGTCTTAAAGGAGTTTTGCTGACTCTAGGAATCGAGCTGAGCTTTCACAAAATATTTCCTCCATACCCAAAGAAACCAGAAATAAGTCCAAACCAAAAAAATCTTTACTTGTTTCCCACACTGGAAATGTGAAAAAAAGAAAGTCCTCTAGCTGAATTCTAAAGTAGCTGTTTTCTGACCTTGACAGATTTCTTCAAGTCTGCAGTGGGTTGTTATCATGCCTGCTGGAAGGAACTGCTGACATGCAAACTAGCCAAATTATACTGTTCTCCTTGAAAACAAACAGTTTGGAAGACAATATCCCAAGGATCCTAAGAATCTCTTCATATTTAGGAACTGTGTTCAGTTACAAAAGACTGCAATAAGCACTGAAAATTTTGATTGGCATGTTTTCTTCAGAACTGCTGGGTATTTTGGGGAGTATGATTTTGAAAATCCATATATACTGAGAAAGAAACCCCTTTCTATATGAAAAAGTATTTCATATTCTATTTTATTTGTATTATATTCCCAGCTAAGGATTATAAACTGTTCTACAGTTCTCAGTATAGATTCATGTCTTTGGTTTTGTCTTTTTTAATTTCTTTTCAAATGGTCAAATTACTTGTTTTGCTAGATTAGAGAGTTGTAGTGGTCTATGGAGCTGGCCCTGCACCTGTGGCACGGTTTGCACCATTCAAGATATACAGTTTTGCTTTGTCACCCGACTGCTTCTTGGGAGTCCAGCTAGTTGAATCACAGAGGGATGAGGCTTAGGGAGGAAGGAAGGAAGAGAAGCATCACAAAATAGTAAACCAACAAAGAAACAAACAAGATACACACAAAAAATCCCAGAAAATGAAAGAGGAAGCAAAGGAAATAAACAGAAGAGCCATTTAGGGGAGCAGGTCTTGGGGTCTATTAATAACTTTACAGAGAAACATGCCTTATTGATGGAGAGTGATGTTTAGGTATTTAGTTAAGTAGGGATCAATAAATAAATTAATTCCATTGTCAGGGATTAATATCTGAGGAGAGAAAATACTAGATGCCAGGGACCAAAATGAGCATTCTGCCAGGACAGCCAGACAACACAGCAGTACAGCCAGGAATTTCTGCCACTGATCTTGACCAGGCAAGGAGAGAAGGCCAAACTGTTCCTCTAGCTGGAAAGGAGCAAACAGCTCCTAGCAAATGAAGGGGTTGAACTAACAGTTTGTGAACTGGCTGTGGTTTTTACAGGTGTAATAACCAGGCAGAAGTGTTTCTATCATATCTGTGGTCAAGGTGGCACAAGTACTGTAAGTGGACCATTCACGTTTTGTCTTCTGATTAAAATTTATCCTGTGCTGGTAGTAAAACAGACAGATGGGCTTCTTGGAATGAAAGTCTGGTCTCAGGACAGTTCTTTGTGGAGACAGGTCTTCCTCAAAGTTAGTAACCTCATAGCAGTCTAACGTCAATATTAACACATAAAAGGGACATCAAAACTAAATTACTTTTGAAGGTACTCTCTGGAGTCCAGGGTTAAGGGATCTCATGAAGAATGCACCAGGAAGGTTGGGCCATCCTTTCTGCTGTGTTCAGTGTTTGAATGCTCGTGCTATTGACAGCCTTGCTTCTTCCATTTACATGATTGAAACCTTGCAGGAAAATATTCCAACATATTGGAATATTAATGTAATGTATTCCAACATTTTTGAATATTAATATCAGAGCCCTGGTACAGCTGCTAGCACGTTACATGTGCTGACTGGACAGCTTGTAACATGCATCTTAATATCTGTTCACCTTATCTGACATTTTGCTCCTGATTTATTATGCAATAGTGATGCTTAATTTGGGATTTCCTGGAGATGTATACCAGGTATTCCAGGCTACACAACAGGTCAACATAGCAAATGAATTGTTCCTAACACCTAAGTGAATTGAAAATTTATTCCTGACTTTTCTATTCTTGTCACCAAGAATACTTACGAGTATCCCTTCCTCCATATCACTAGGCAGAAAGCTAAAAATCTTACAAAGAGATGCAAAACTAGAGCACATATGATACCCTGCAATATTATATAACACGAAATAGGTTATTAACAAGGAACTCAATTGAACTCAAAACATGATACCACAGTAAACTGACCTTTGCAAAGCATTGCCATGAAGGGCCTCCAACTTGCACTGTGGATGCTTTTCTGCTTGTAAGAGCCACTGTATGTCCGTGATTTCTACTGTTCCCCCTTTTGCTGTATTTGAGAATCTTACACTATTCCATGAATTTATGCTAACAATCCTTCTCTCTATGAACACACTGCTACCACCCCATGACAGATATGTAATTGAAGACAGAGAGATTCTTAATATCCATGTAAATACTGAAAATAGGTACACAAATCATTTTCAGCAGTTTTGTAAGCACCTGTCAGTGACATGAGGCAACTACATGCTCAGGTACTTTGGACTTGATGTGGACAGGCTACAGATCCTATCTAGCCTGACAGCACAGAGCAAAGCAGTGAACTGGACATGATGAACTTTGGCCAGTGCTCTCCAACCCAACTGGACTTCTTTTCTTCCCCTCCTTTTTCTTTTTTTTTTCCTCTTGTAACAAGGTTCTTCTTCTATTAGTGTCTACCCTGTGTCACAATTACACCAGTGTGTTTCAGTATTCCTGTTATTTATTTGAAAATTTAGTCCTTGAGAAGGCCTCTTTTAAATTCCAGTGTGGCTAACCCCAAAATTGCACTTAGACGCCTTAGAAAAGAAGTTTACATGCTCTAGAAAAAAAATTATTATAAATAAGGAAATAAGAGACTATCACTGATGTTTAAATTACTTCCTCTCTTTATTAAAATAAGCCCAGAAGTGCTGATTTAAGACAACATATCACAAGTAACTCATTGGAAAGAAAATCCTGAAAATACCAAACATATGTAACATTCAATTCCCAAACAGAAAAGATTATATGGTATCAGCTGATCCTTCTACAAGTCAGGATACGTAACATTTGATGTACACATTTGGAAAATGCAAAGCAATCTTAAAACTCATTACTTAAAATTTTAGAAGTCTATGCTGTTGACATTTCCTATAAAGCACAGTAATAGCAGCTGTGAAGCTGTACTTTAGCATGCCATTTTTCTTGTCCCTCTGCAGGTGTTATATACTGTACCTGTAGCCTTGAGAAGTCAAGATTCCTTGGGATGTTCTTGCCTTAGAGATTTCGTCAAGTAGATCCTCTTACTGACACCTGAACCCACGGTGACCTTGGACCATGCAGGCATGCTAGAATTTCACACGACTCATCTCTGTAGGTATTATATAGTCTGAAGCCAAAATATCAAGGGAATTTGTTGTCCTATAAATGTAGACCCATATTTTGCAATAAATACTCAGATGAGGACTAGCTTTGTTACACAGTACAGCTCCTCTGCCTACTACAGGGCAGGCAGCTCCTTGGGTGTTAATGATCCACTCCACATTCAACCAGTGCATCATGCCCTCATATATGATATATGAACAAGTAAGGATTAGAATAATTACCATCAATCTCTTCTCATAATGCATACTTTTAAAAGGATTTATTTAATAACAAGCAACAGATGAGAAAAATGCAATTGTTCACACACTGTAAAAAATTGAATAATTCATCACTAAGTGTATTACTTTTGTTTGCTTCTAGCTGTCCTGGCATCTATGGCTACATTTCAATATTGGTTGTATTTGTGCTCACATATTTGTACTCACAGACTGTTTTCCTTATGATTATTTAAATGATGATTTTAAGCACCACTAGAGGGCACAGAATTATAACAATATTTCTTAGTCGATCACAAAAAGAACATCAGGAACTGGAGTTCAGTAATTTTCACAGTTTGTTGCCCCAGTCTTCAGCTTAAAGCCTCAATCCTATCAACAGTGATGCACATGTGCTGCTGTGAACTGTGCCGTTGCCCACCCACAGCAACTAACAAAGCTCGAGGGAGAGCAGTTGCAGGACAGAGGCCTGGCTGAGAACGTTGGACCACATGTGCTCTCAGTTGAACAGCACAGTTTGGCTTTCCAGAACTTGAGTACCAACCCTCAAATACTTCACTCAAGTGACTAAGGACACTAGAGTTTAAATTTAAGCATGGTTCTGGAGGAGTGGCTGATGGTAAAGGCTGCTGTACATCTTCTGCTGTAAATGGGTACATAGGGATGAGAAAAATGAAGAGTCAACATTTGCATCTATCAAACCAGGGAAATGCAAAGAAGTAGTAAATGAAGGATTAACTAACTCAATTTACAATTCAAAGAAAGGAGAGTAGATATGTGCCACTGGAAAGCTTAAATATTAATGGCGTTTCTGTGGATAGTTGTATCAACTACTTAACATCTGTTTTGACATGTGTGCTGTTTCTGCCATCCCTTATCAGGAGTTTGAGTGGCTGCTGTGGTTCACATGTTAGAAAGTTCCTGTTTGAAGTTGCCTGCAGTGGAGGAGAAAGTGTGATGGAGAAAGCAAGAAGTTTAAGCCCTTCATTTAAAGACATCTGATTGAATGGTTTTGGACACATTGTAGCAGTGAAATATTACTCTTGGTGTGTCCACGTTGTATTAGTAGAGGCACAAGTTAATGTCCACAACCAGAACATGAAATCTGCCTCACTACTTCTTTTCTAGGAGTTGAAGCTGGTCTGTTAGTTAATCAAATATTGAGGGCCTGGCCTCTAACTAGCCATCAGGAAGAAAAAAAGCCATGAAATTTAAATGAATTTCTGAATGCTTCTATTGAATTTCGCTCAACATTAGCCTCCACATTACTACTTTTCATTAACCCTTCGTGAATTAGCGTCGCAAAAGCATTGACACGCAGCTATTTTTCATGAAGTTGGTGCTGAAGTGCCGGGCGGGGCTCCCAGGCGCCCCGGCGGGACGGCGGGCACTGCCGAGCTCCGGCCTCAGGAGTGGCATGGGCGGCGGCTGCAGGGGTAGCGTTGCGGGGGTGGCCAGGGGGTCTCCCGCCGAGCCCGGGGGATGACCGGGGGGAAAAGCGGGCGCGGTGCGGCGGCCGGGCAGGCGGCGCGATGCGGCCGCGCCTGCGGGTGCCGGGGTGGGTGGTGTTTTTTCCGCAAGCTCACCTTGATGCGGCGGGGCGTAAAAGGGCTGCGCTCGGCAGGGGGAGCATCGCTGTCTCGGCGCAACGCGGGCACGGAGCGGCAGCACCGCTGCGCTCCGGCCGCACCGTTCCGGGGCCGGAGCTGACGGGGCCCGGGGGGGAGCCCGCAGGGAGGGCAGCCCCCGCTGCTGCCGCTGAGATCTGCTGTCTCGCCGCCGCACGAAGCCGGGACACGGCGGAAGCGCCGGAGCGGCGTGCCGGGCCGCGCCGCCCCCTCGGGGGGACACCCGGCGGCTCGTCTACGCTGCCCCG
>VWZD01005782.1:334386-488484 GCA_013396695.1 Sakesphorus luctuosus
GAGCCGCCGCGGGAAGCACGGTGCCCGCATGAGCCTGCTGGGGAAGCCGCTGTCGTACAGCAGCGGGCCGAGCTGCCGCAGGAACGCTAAGTACCGCCGGCTGCAGAACTACCTGTACAACGTGTTGGAGCGGCCCCGGGGATGGGCCTTCGTCTATCACGCCTTCGTGTGAGTACCCGCTCCCTTTTCTCCCGTCCCGTCCAGACCCCTCCCGTCCGTTTCCCGGGCCGCCGTGCGCACCTGTTACTAGCAGAGCCGCGCCGCGCCGAGGGGCGCGCACCTTCCCTCCTGTCCCTCCGCTCCCCGGGCATCACTCAGAGCCGGTCCACGGGGAGGACAAGCCCCCCCATGAGTCGTGCCGAAAGTGACCGGGAGGCGTCAGTGGAGGCGGTGGAACCGCTGCCACCTGCGGCGGGAGGCTCCGCGGGCGGCGGAAAAATCCGCGCAGCCCTAGGTGGGAGGTGGTGGGGGCAGCCTCGTTTCACCCGGCAGACAGAGCCGGAGGGGAGCACATGCTCGCTGGTCTCCCGGGCGCCCGAGGCCGTCGGCTTGCGCGAGGGGGCTGCGCGGCACATCCGCTGATGCCGCACGCCGGCCTCGAGGTTAGACGGGGCGAGGGCTGCCGGGGTCCTCCCCGCGGCAATGGGGCTCCATGGGTACGACGGCGGTACCCGCAGCGTGCGTCCTGCCTCGCGGGTTTGAAAAGTTACCGCCGCGGAGCCGCACCGCTCGGTTCTGCCTCCAGCGTGTTTTCCGGGCGTGCCTGGTCCCCGTCTCGCAGGGAGTGCGGGTGACGGCGCTTTCCCACGCGTGTGCCCGCCGCTGGTGCGCGGCGCCGCGGGATGCTGCGCCCCAGGTGCTCCCACCTGCCGCTGGCAGCGCCGGGGACCGCCCGAGGCAGCGTGCAGCGAGCCGCGGCCTCTCCGCCCGCCCGTGCCTGCCGCTGCTGCGCTTTTGATTTTAGCAAGTGGCGGTTCCTCTCGCCCTCACTCTGAAAGAGCCCCTGACGGAAATACATTTTCCGTCGCATCGCTCAGTGGAGAGCGGTATTGTCACCGCGCTGCGAAACTTGTGCTGCTTTAACTTCAGGAGGTTTTCCTGGGAGAGCTGCGCGGGGGGACCTGTGGCTGACACTGCTTGCAGTATCTTTAGGGTCAGCCCTGTTCCTCAGTTGATTAGCAATCCTCCATTTTTATAGTTATTGTAATATTCAGGGGAAAGGCCTGACTCAGAACCTTGTTGGATGGCTGAGCAAAACGCGCAATACAGTCTGCCAAGGAGTCATGGCAGTGGATCATACTGCTAGGTGAAAACATTGCAATTGACTACAGAGGAAGGAAATCAGGCATTGCTGTACTGGGCATATAATAGACAGCATCGCTGTGTCTGACTGCAGAAAATATATCATCAATTAATCAGAAGATTTAATTGATATGCTGTAGGTAACTCTGTTTGTTCCACGATACTCATGGACACAAAGCTAGCAGTTGCAGCAGCTTTGCTAAGAAGCAACTCTTCCCTAAAAGCTGTTTGACAGCATGAAGAGCGCTCCTCTCTCACCAGCAGGGGAACAACAAAATCCTACTTTAATGCAAGTTTTTTTAGTGAAAAATATTTTGCCAAAAAGATGACAACCTGATTAATGAAATACTTTGTGGACAGATTTATTTAGCAGATCATAATTACTACAGATAACAAACAGTAGAAACATACTTAAAGTTATGTATTACTCAGTGAAGGGATTTGTGTCCACTTAGAGGATCTGCCCATTCTCTCTGTTAGTGTGAAGATCAACTTTTACATTCTAAACTTCCTTCCTGGAGGACATTTATTTGGTACAGTTTGCTGTCTGGGTTCTTACAGGTGTTATCCTGTTGCCTAGATGGATGTAAATTAATGTGAGAATCATGAAAAGATGTACCAGGAGTTATATCACTGCAGTGCCTGAAGCTGCCATACAACATTTGTAAATTGTAGTTTGGGATCTTTCTCTTTGAGATCATGATGAAAATCTTTAAAACTCGAAAAGTTTGAGTTTGAAATACACTTGACAAGTTTAAACACTCACACACACACACACGCACACACACACAAAAAAGAAAAAAGTAGTAAATTTCCAAACATAGTGGAATCATGACACAGCAGCACTGTAAACAAGGAAGATTGCCAGCTGTGTTTAGATAATTGCCTGCATAGAAAGAGTGCCAGTTTTAATTTTTAATTGCAAATGGCAATTTTGGCAGCTGGAAATGCCAACATTACATCTTTTATCTGAGCAGATCTGTGTGAAAGAGCTAGAAACGCTACTGTAATATCAAGGCACCTAGTAATAATATTACCTTTGAGGATCTGTCATTGCTACAGTGTTTAAGGTGCATTTGAAGTTCCATTGGATTTTAGTTTGACAGCCAACCTTATTGTCAATCTATAAATTATTTTAGCTTATTTCTATAATTCTGATTTAATCACAGTCAGATAGTCAGGTGTTTCAGGCTCTTTTTTTTTTCCAGCCACCTGATCAAATACAATTACATTTTGGAAAACAGAGTTTCTTACAGAATTAAAAACCGGACCAAAATAAAAACCCCAACTATTTGGGAAAAAAAAAATGTCTTGAGACAAGTAGCTTAGAGTTGCAAAGACATTACTCAGTACATGACATATCGGCTCCTACCACTGCTAAGCTATTCTTGACTGCAGTGGAGCGTGTTACAGCTCTGCTCTGGACTATTTCTATTACAGGAATGGGCTATCTGGGGTGAGACCTTTTGAGTAGATCATTGGTCTCCTGAAATCTCACTCCCCTGTGCAGGCTGAAGTAATGCAAGGGTGGTTACAGAGTTTCAGTTTAACGTCTTTGATCTAAAAGGTTATTTAGGTTTGCGTATTTGTTTTTTAAATAAGAAGTAAGGAATTTACATTAGTTACAAATAGAAACCATTCTTGCAGTGTTATTGTCATTTATCATTTCCATAGGGGAAAACACTTTGGAGTTGAAAATTATGCCCAGTTTGTTCTTCTTTTTTCTTTTTGCCCTTTCAAATAAGAGAAAAATAGGCCAGGCACCTAAGGAATGAGCATTGTGACCTACATTCAGAAGTCAATTGGTTGGTTTATTTGTAAATACAAACTTGCCAAATGCTAGAAGACAGCTGTTCTGCAAACTCCTGCTACTAGAGGAAGGATTTACTCTTGAGCAAAGGTTGTTGGCTCCAATGAAGTTGGGCTCAGGAGCTGAGACATAAATGACATGTTTCTTGACTCCTTTTTGTGCACTTCAGTAACTCTTTATATGGAAGCCTTATTAAAATCTAAGATCTTGCCTGCAAGGTTTTGAAAGTCTGCTTTACAGATACCACAGTTTTCTGTTCTTATTCATTCAGGAACACCAAATTATGAATACTACAAAATCAGAAAAGAACATTCTGCCATTTGTACGTAATGAGTCAGTAACTTAAACTCCTGCTAGTAAAATATTTATGCCACACCACATCACCTACACATGGAGCAAGTGCATACTTAACATGTGTGTTTATGTTAAAATACTGAGATACTGTAACTTTCCAAAAGCATTGTCTTGGGATGTCATAGGATTTCTTTCTATTATTGCTGTTGCAATTTTTTTAGATTATTTTGGGTTGTTTGATGTGATAAAAATGTATAGCCATTGCCTTAAATGATCAGAGGGGAATTCCAGGTCGGTTGCAAATTTAACTCTGTGTTTCGTGTTCATTTATCATAAGGATTTTTTCTTATTTTTGTTCTTAACTGACATTCTGAAAATGAGATGGCATAAGATGTTCAGCAAAAAAAATACTGCTCTTTGATACTGTTTATACTGGTAGGATATAATTAGTTGCATAGGTTTCCTAATTTAACATGTTGGATTTATTTCAGGACTAATACAGTTTCTGTTTCTTACTGACTTCTTTGTAATGTATTCCATGCAGAAGTCTTTAGTGTTTGTTGTGGGGATGTTTTTCTCTTTACAAAACCAACACCTTTTGCTCTGGAAGCTCCTGAATCCCAAATCACAGATCTGTATGTGTGCACAAAAGCAGTGGGACTTTTACCATGGTCTGTATTGATAGGTTTTTACAGGCATCCTCTACTGGCCACTGCTGAAGATAAGATACAGTTATAGATGAATCGTAAGAGCCCATATGACGTTCTTTTTGTCTTTTGCATTCTCAATGGAAAAAGACTGAAAAATTATTTCTGGAAAAAATCTAATGATGCCATCAAAGATTTAATGAGCTATTTTAGCTCTCCAGATCTGTCAGAAAGATGGATATTGAACAGCAGGTCTTTGCATGTGAGCTAACAGCGCTGCACCATACTCTGCCCTTCGTATAATTATGGAGGTTCCACATTCTGATTAGAAAACAAGTAGCGTACAACAGCCTAAGTACTTGCTTTTTCTCATACTATGGAAAGTAGGAGAAATTATTTCATCTATTTCTTTTCTCCATCTTAAGGCATCTAATGAACTAGTTCCAGGTGCTCTGTGGATAGCTCTATGTGGGTAGCTCTTCCATCTTTTCAAGCACCATTTCAGAGTCAGGGTCTGAAGTTGTTGTAACAATATCTTTCCCTATGTTTTTAAAAACAAATAGTGACATGATACTTACAGGGTAAATATTTAAGGTTGATGACATAAATGCATGACAAATTAAATCTTATAAGGTATTAAGAAGGTAAAAATTTAAAACTCTTTAACTGTAGCGCCTAAACTTTAGTAGGCACTTTCTTTCAGGGACAATGAATGATACTGGATGCAATCTACTACATCTGAAGTAGTCTGTGATTTTATATATATCCCTATTTCTCACCTACACATTGTATTGAAGGAACCTTAGGAAGTTACCCAGTGCAACTTGAAGGACACATTGTTCCCAGTCGCGTCAGATGGGCTTTGTCCAGATAGGTCTTATACTTCATTGGATGGAGGTTCCACTACCTTTCTGGGTAATCTGCAGGTGTGCAACACCTGCCTGTCAAAAAAAGATGGAGTTTTGCATAGGGAGGGAAGAATGGAAGAGCCAGCCTGAACTTCCTTAGTGGCAATTTATGGTCAGTGTCCCTTTATGTGACTTCCATTGTTGTGATTGGCTTTCAGATAGCTATAGGCTGCAACTAGGTCACCTCTCTGATCTCCGTCTTCCCATGCTCATGTCCATCAACTGCTCCATGTGAGACAAAAGTTGAAGGCTCCTGAGTATCTTGGTTGCTCTCTAGCATCTCCCCCTTCTTCTGCATGTCCCTGTTCAGCTGGGAGAGTTCACAATTGGTTGACATAGTGTGAGGCAATGCTGAGTAGACAAGAAAAATTTTTGAAGCCTGCCAGCCTCCTTCTTCTAATGCAGTTGTATGTTGTTTGCCTTATTTCTGTTGAGGGCATGCTATTGGCTTGTACTCAATCTGCTGTGTCCACAGAATGCCAAGGCCCTTTTTGCTGGGCCTGCCACCCAAACAGTGAGTTCTCACCCTGTGTGGATGCATGGGATTAATCTGCACCAGGTGTAGATACCTGTTTTTCTCTTATTTGGATTTCATAGGTGTTTGTGTTCACATCCAGTGTTTTCTTGTGCTATCTCAGTGACTATGTACTGATCAGAACAGTGGAGATGTAACAGTCATTTAACACACTTGCACTTGCTTTGTGATTGTCAGAGAAGGTTCAGTGGTCAGCTACTCTTCATTCCTCCTCTTTCCTGGTGTTGTTCATGGCCAGCTCTTCTCTCCTGGAACCCTGTCATGGGCCATAAATACCATCTAGCTTCTCTTTTCTACTTTTGTTTGTTTGTTTGTTTGTTTTGGGTTCTTTTTAGGGAGTGGGGTGGCTTGTTGTTGTTGTTTTTTGTTTTTGTTTTTTTCTTTTCATTGGAGAGCTATTGTCCACCTCAGAATTTTCAGTAACTAAGTATTAGGAATTTTTAAGCTTACCATAGTGAAATACTTGTATCACATTTTATTTTTTGAGGCTAGGTTTGCTAAGTTTTGTCATTTTTGCTGGCCTTACTCAAGAGTAGTGATCCAGGAAAGCAACTAATTTGCCATAAAAATCAAAATTGATCCACAACCATCTACAAAAAAGACTACAAAAGGCTTTCTTTGAGAAAGAGTCACCAAGACCTGGATTGGGGAAAGTTTGTTCATGCGCGTGGACTTTTTTCTATTTGTCATGAGGTTGATTTCTCAAAGGCTGTTAGTAATTTTGTTTTGAAAGGTAGGTAGTATCTCAGGTTAGTGCTTGTGTTTCAAATAATTGTACAGCCTTTGTGAGCAGGATCTTCTCCATCTTAAAGCAAGAAGTGAGTTGTTAGATTTCTTTATAATCATCACGGTTTTGCTGTAATTTTTTCCCTTCATGCAAACCCCATGAATTTAGCATTGTATTTGGAGATGAGACTCCTGTCTTAGATCTGGTTTTCTTGGTGTGTCGGTCTTAGGCATGACATTGCTTGTCTTCTTTTTTTGAGTGTCATGTATGATGTGAGGACTCTCAGGTAACTTTCTGTGGTCTCATATGATGAAAGAACTTCGCCAAAATTACAGATTTTGTCCAGGGGTTGGATGATACATGAATTTCTAATATGACATTAAATATATGTTGTCAAAAGCTTAGTTGTTTTAGTGGATGCAAGAAAATATTTATAAATGCTTTCATTGGCTGTGAGACAGTATTTGTGTGACAGATTTTCAAAGTAGGATCTAAACAATATCTTAGTGATCCAGACACCTTTCTTCATGCCAATACTTTTTTAAGTTTCTGTGTTGTTCAGCCTTTTATATCAAAAGTAAGTCATATCTAGTCAGACTTAATGGTGTGTCCAAGCTTCAAGTCTGATTATATTTCTAATAGCTGTTCACTCTCTTTTATTGATGTTTGTAGCTTAATTAGGTTTCCTGAATTGGATTAAAGTACAAATGAACTAATATTCTTGCAATAATTTCAAATAATTTCTAGCATTGACCAAATGGAATACCAAAGATTATTCAGTCATTAATAATGTTCCCCTATACATGAAAATAATCATTAATATACTTACCAATACTCATAAAAATGCAGTGAAATTTTGCATAATTGTTATCAGTGGAAAGTAAAAGCACCTGTTTTGTTACTTTATTAATCTATTTTAATGGAGAAAATATATAGAAATAAACCCTTCTATTTCTAGACAATGTAAAGTCCTGACTTTGCAAATCTCATCGCAGTAAGGCAGTTATTTCTTAATAATTCAAAGGTAAAACTTACGTGCCAACTGTTTAACATTCTTATATGGTTCATATTTTAATTAACACAAATATCTGAATGAAAATTAATGAAATTTGTAACTCAATTGAAGCAAAAGCGAATCTTCTGCTCACAGGTAGAAAAGATGGAGTAGAAAGTATAAATAATACTGGCTAACAAAAAAATCTTTAACATGGATACATAGTAGACATAATTTGCTACATTATTCCTAATTAGGCAGATGTTCATTTCACAGTAAATGTTTCTTTTTCCCATTACGAACTGTTAACACAACAGAGCATGCATTCTTGGCCTTTTTAATTAGTGCTGGTGTATTGAGAGGCACTTGTAAACCTGTATTGTATAAACTATACTGAGTTTGGGGAAACTCATAATTTTTTTCTGCTTTCTTGTTTTCTCTGAAAGATTTTTTTTGTAGGCTTGTTTTACAGATTTCCTGTAAGAGAGCAGATGTAGATTACTCAAGGGATTGCCACCACAGGTCAGTTAAGACAGAAAATTCATCAGCTGTACAGTTGATCAATTGCAAAATAATTTCAAAGAGTTGCATGCTCATGTGCAAAAAACTCCTTCCTTTAAAGATAATAATTAAAAGTTCAAAGGCTGACTTATAGGTCAGCTGCACCTAATCAAGAAATATTTTCAATTTTCTGTTGAGCATTAGATTTTTCTTGTGATAGCTGTCTGAGTTGCAGTGTAATTGCATTACAAGAAGCTCAGCAAAACGTTCATCATTTTGGGCACTGAAGTGTAGTCTCAGAGTGTCTTCTGCTTGAAAGACTGTGTGATTACTTCTTAATATGTGCAGTCTGGTCCAGTGATTCAGAGATGGACACAGTCCTCCAGCCAGGTATATCTGAAATTTTCTCTTTGGCCTTTATCCAATAAAATCTTCAAACATAAATGTGTGTATTTTCCTTAACAGAGGTGCATATAAATATGTCTCTAAGCATTTTCTTTAAGAGTGAATAAGTTTCAAAGGCATGGAATACCTGCAGCTTCCTTTCATTATTCTATTGTACATTGAATGGGTAATTCACTTTTTTCTCCCACTTGTATAGAATGAAGTTTAACAAATGAATCATGCTCTTAAACTGATTAGAAATAATGAAGAAAGGAAGTTCTGTACCTGCCCACATCTTGATTTAAGCAATATATTCCTGTTTGTCTTGGCTTCCTTCTGGCTTTGAGATGCCGTAGTTCAACAAAGCAAACATATTATGCCTTTTGAGATATCTGTAGAGTTTTAATTCTTCTTTTGTAGCCATACCTGATACCATGTGGAAGCAGCAGACTGGTGCCAAGAGTCAAGGGAATAAAAACTTTCTGCTTTGAGAAGAAAAAAATGTTACCAAACACATTCAGATGCCTCCCTAGTTCACTAGTGACATAGATTATAGCATCTGCACACACTTCTTTGAGGTCATTCAGTCAAAAATAGCATCTAAATTTTCCTAGGGCATTACATTTAATTACTTTATGTGGTTTAAGCTCATCCATAACCGTGGTATCTGAGAATTACCCATTAGAAGCAAATGCACAAATCTTTCCCTTCCAAGCTCTCGTGACAAGAGTGCACTTAGAAGTTACTACTGGGGCCTTTCTGAATATGCATGAGTCCTGACATACTTGAGAAGGCCTTTTTGGGGAAAATTAAGGTGAAATACTATTTTGGATGCATTTCTGTAGGCAGTGGGGGCAGAGAGGCAGTGATCCTTGGTAGTGAGTCTGAAAATGTAGGTCAGTCTCCCTGCAAGACAGGTCAATAACTCCATTTTTTCAATAGTAGAACTACCATGTCATAGGGAAAATGACAGGTGCTGGCTGAGGATGCCTCAGTTGAGGCTGGCATGATGAGGCTGGAGTGATGATCACACTACAGCCAGGGAGCAGGTGATGTCCTTTTCCCTTCAGGTGGCCCAGCACGGGAGAAGAGGAATTGCCATGGTTCTAGAAAATTAAGTGTTAAACTTAACATCTTGAAAAACTCTTTTACATCCAAGAAGGTTGTGCTGACTGAGGTTAGAAGTAGTCTCTAAATTCATTATGAGTAAAGAAGTCTCTTTTTCTGTTTTCATCTCTGTGCAGTTGACATTTTGTCTGTAGAGTCAGGTTTATTCCCTTATGTCAGGGGAACCACTGCCATAGCAAGGAGCACAGTCTTGCTCTTTGCAGCTCCATGCAAAAGGATGTGTATAGGTGGCAGGAAATGTAAAGTCATGTGTGAATGAGCTGTTTGCAGCAATCTATGCAATGGGGAGGGAGGAAGGAAGAGCCTGTGCAGGCGGTGGTAGCGTTTTGCTTAGACCTGTCTCTCAGAACCTTCTGAAGTGTCATTGTGAGGCAGAATCATTTAGGTTGGAAAAGGCCTTTAAGATCATACAGTCCAGCTGCAAATCTAACACTGCCAAGTCCACCACGATACCATGTCCCTAAGTGCCATACTTACCACAAGTCTTTTAAATACCTCTAGGGATGGAGGCTCAACCACTTTGCTGAGCAGCCTGTTTTCCTAATATCCAATCTAAACCTCCCCTGGTACAACTTGAGGCCATTTCCTCTTGTCCTATTGCTTGTTACCTGGAAGAGGAGACTGACCTCCACCTCACTACAATCTTCTTTCAACATCCTTCTTTCATGCCTTTGACCACACCTACTTGTTTTCACTAGAAATGTTACTTAAATGTTGCTTTTTCAAGGATGTTCCATTACATTTCAGGTGCAAGTATGGTTAGTTGCACTAAGTATGCATGCTCTTAAGTGATTTCTTCAGCTTCTAGTTATTTAATCTGTGGATTTTTCTCTCTGATATGTCCCAACTGCATCTGTAGACTTAAGATGAAGCAAAATTTAGAATACAAGAGGAACAGCTTTGCTAATATCTTTAGCTGTTGTAAATTTTTATATAATACAATAATTTGCTCCAGCAGACATACTTCTTTCCCCTTAAGCTTAGAAACAATAGATTTAATTTGGTGGATGAAGATTACTGCCTGGAAAGATGTTGGCCTTCCTCAAGGGTCACACTGACTGCTGACTAAACTTGTGATTTGACTTCTGCAAATAATCTGTTTGCTGGGTTACGTATTAGAATTAAGAATTTACTGTAGGCTGTGATGAGGCAGGTGATGGTGAGGAAGTACAAATAGTCTTTGAAAGGAATTTTGATTTTCATCCTGAAAATGCTTGTAGATGTACTTTTTAGTGGTGTTATTAATAGTTCTAGGCACTTCCATAGTAACTACTAGAAATCATCAAACTGAGCATTGATAAAAGCTCTATCTTTCATTCAGGGGTGATGGCAAAAATCCATCTGAATAACAGACATTTTATAAAGCTTTTGAAGTTATGCTTGAGAAATTCCTCTAAGGAGAGAAGAAAGCCTGATCTGAAGTCTTCGATGCTACTACATTATGTATGTCTGGGCACTCTGCGTGAGATTTTGATGTTTGGAGATAGTATATAAGGAGAGTTACAGTGAGAGCGTTTGTGGAATTGCAGAGGCAGAAGTTATCTACGTGGGAACAAAATCATTGAAGTGAAGGAGAATTTATGAATGTCTACTTGACTGTAACAGTACTTGACCAATACTGTATATAACTTTCAGGTTAGAAATGTGTTTGTTTTCTATTAATAATAACTTTTTAATATTCCCCCCTTTTATTTTTTACTTTCTGTAGAGAGAAAGCTGAAGTAACAGTGTAAGTCAATGTATTGAATTTATATATAAATAAAATATGGTATTGATCTTTACAATTTTCTTTCACTGGGGTCCCAATCTTGTATGCAGACCTGAGGAAACAGTCAGTAATATCACATGAAAATTTTATTCCCTACCTGATTGTGTTTCTGGTTGCTTTTCCTTTGGTAAATATTCATGTAAGTCTTCTTGCTGAAGCTGAGCCTCAGCTAGTTTACTCCCATCTACATCCACTCTTTGCTGGAGCTTAGGTCACTTTTTAGCTGCTCTTGCAGGTCATTTGATGGGAAGGGATTGTTGCGATCCACTTGGATGCGCAGGGCAAGTTGGTTCTTTAACGATACCCGGAAGCAGGATTAAGGCACAAATGATACCAAATGTTGGGGTCCAAACAGATAATTAACTTTATTCTTGTAAGAAACGAAAGGGGAAGGAGGAGCGGGGAGAGGGAGAAGGATGGTGGAAGGCTGAAGAACCTAAGGGACTGGATGGGAAAAGCGGGGAGAGAAGAAGGTAGGAAAAGGTGAAAGACACAGGAAAGAGGCACAGGAAAGATTATTACCACCACCAGGAGATGCTGCGTGCAGGTTGGTCGTGCAGTCTTGGGAGTGATGGCAGGCAGGCAGGGTGTCTCTCAAGCAACAGCAGTCAGAGGGGCTACAGAAGAAGCGGGGAAAAGGAGTCTGGGGAGCAGCAGCAGCAGCAGGAACAGAAGGATCAGAAGCCAGACCGGGGCAGGAGCAGGACCAGTAGCAGGACCCGGGACTGGACCCCTGGCAACTCTGCGCACAGCCTTATTATATACCCTAGCCCTGGGTACCCACTGGCCAGTTCCCTGGTATCCAGGCTACATTTTTCCTGGCAGCGATTGGCTGGTCCTTCGGTATCCCGATAGGGTTCGCTCAGTGTTCCATGTGTGAACTAAGTTTCCCGACGCATCTCGAATTGTAACAATTCTAGTTTGTTTGTCTGCCTTCGGTTGGTCTACAAGAGACCTCCCGGAGCTCTTGCAAATAGCTCAGCTCGCGCAGCGCAGAGCTCTTACCCGAGGCGGTGGAGAAGCAAAGCACTGTAATTAGCCCATCGCATTACACTGGAAGCCAAACTCAGTAATCGGTCTGCTAGAGGGATGCAGATGGACAGCAAGGTACAGTGACCTCCAGCATGGCTACATCTACAGTTGGAGGAAAACCTGAGGAGATGGATCTGAAATATATCCCTTAGTATACAGAAGCTTGGTGAGAAACACAATCCTCAGGGACCTTTTCTGCAGAAAGGAATTTGGTCAGACTTATTTCTGTCCAGGGAATTTCTCCTTGAAACCATAGCTGAATTAATGATACCCATTAAATGTAAAAGACATCTAAAAGTACGATAATATTAGATTAAATGTTGTTATTGCTGCTGTTCATTAATGGGAAAGCTGGAGCTGAAGTAGCTGTACGAAACTGAAGCATAATACCACACCAGTAATTGTCAGAAATATTTACTTGGAAAAATCCTTTGTATGATTTTGCTCTCCAGGATTTTTTCTTCTGCCCATATCTGTAAATGACCTAATCAAAATGAAAGTTCATGGCATTTTATTGGCTTGCCTTTATCAACAGTTTTAGGAGTTACTTATAAATAACATAATAGATAATAATAAATAACAGATAGTACATGAAAACTGAGATATGTTAAGAAAATACAGTGACATTTCAGATACAATCTGGATCTGGAAGATAAAATTAACTAGCTGAGTCCTCAGTATTTAAGAAATAAGATTTTATGAAATTTTGCTGGTGTTTTTTTGGTTTATTAATACATGGCAAAATTGTGTTCTTCTCAGTCTTGAGTATAAAAGAGTCCAGAGATCTAAGTGTATTTTGGTGTCAGAAATGGGATAAGTGTATTAGGGAAGCTCATTGATCCCCCAATACCTATATTTAGCATCCTGCAATGAACCAGTGACTGGCTTCATCACAGTCCAGCATGTATCACAGAGTCACGTCTTGTGAACCCACAGGGTATCTGCAGTAGTCAGTATTTAGAGATGGCTCAGTACTAAAAGTTCTGTCTTTTGGCCTTGTGTTTAAACGTGAGGCATACTGTAATGGATATGTGATGTTGGCTGGTTATGCTGTTCCAAGTATGGATCTGTGGATTAATTTTAAACCGAGGGCTGCCTTGCCTACCTCTAGAGGGTGTGCAGGTGGTGGCAACAAATCACTACACATACAGTTCATACTGTTTTCTGGAAGTAGGATAGGACTGGCATCTTGCAGTCGAGGAATTGCTGGTTACATGTTCTAAAATATCATTGACATGTTAATTTGATTAAAAACAGTAATTAATGAAGAATACTGGAAATTTGTTAAAATACCTTTTGAAAATGATGGCACATAGAGTTACAGTTTTGGAGAATGTTGTTTACTAATCCACAAACTTCTTTCATGTAATAAATGCAGAATATACAAGTCTGTTATTAAATAATCCATGTATTTGTATTCATTATGTTCTTGGGTGTTCTACTTATCTACCTATCAATCTGTTAGTGGCTTAGATGTCTTAGATGCTATGCAAGCAGTGAAAAATTTGCACAAAATAAATCTGTCTTCTCCCTTGGAATCATACAGAAAGGCAATACAATGGCACAATGCATCCTCCTCCTGTCTGGACTCAGCAGTATCCTCTGAGGGCTCATCCCTGTGGCTGGTAATCCCTGCCCCTCGGCAGCTCCTCAGCCTGGGGAGAAAGTTATTTATCTTAAATTTCAATGGCTGTAAAAAGTATCTGTCTAGTTAATTTTTAAAATTACATTTATATTTGAATAACAAAACCAGAAAGTCAGCTTTTCATGATTCATTAGGTGGAAAAAAAAGAACAAATGAAACTGTTCCTTTTTGCTGGGTCTGACAGCCTCAACAGCATATGATAGAAATGCTGTTAATTCACTGATAAACTACTGCCAATAGTAGTCTAACAGGGGTGCATTTCTAATTTACTGTAACTAAACTCAACTTCAGTAAACCTGTAACTAAAACTATGATGGTTTTTTTTTCCAGTCACTTTTTGAAAGTGCCATTATTTTGGCAGATGCTGAGGTGTTACATTAGCTGGTAATTTCATTGCATAACAATTTTATGAATATTAAATATTACATGGTTGATGAGAGTCTTCTTCCTGCATTCTTTGTCTTTGTCTGAAGGTACTGAGTTAGAGTAATGGATGACTGGTGGAAGAACAAGCAGAATGGCAAGACGGCTTCTTAGTGTGTGGCAGGGAAAACAGGATGCAGATGAATTAATGCTGGTCAAAATGCACTTAATTCTGCAACTTTCTCTGAGGTTGGAAGCTAAAAAACTTCCAAGATTAAGTGGCTGATAGAGGCTGGTAAGAACATGGGGAACACAGTCAGTGGGATACCATGGGACAACGTACTGAAATCAGTCTCATGGTTTCTTTGAAACAAGTGGCTGTCAAAATCCTTGGGCTTGAAAATCCTTTAGAAACATAAACATGAATTGGAGTAGTTTTTTTCATTTTAAGGTATGTTTTTATGAAGCTGATTCTTCCAAGTTTAACTAAGTTAAACCTAGTTTAATTATTTTCAACTGATGATATTGCTGTGATATCATCACTGTGTCTTTTGGGACATTCTACCAAACCTCTAAAACTGTGTATAAATTTTTTGCAGGTGCTTCAAAAATAGGAGTGAAAAGTAGTATATTTTCTTGTGACCTAGGATGGAAGAGCAACTCAGATCTTTGCAACTAGGTGTCTTAAATAGTTTTTCTATCTTACTAACTAACCTCCGGATGACAGGCACTTAAAATTGATATATCAAGGTAGGTAGGTGTCTAGGTAGGCTGAGTCCACTGGATCTCTTTGTCTTCCCCAAAGGCAAAGCAAATAAGACTATCAACTCTTGTATCCTGAGAGGAAAAAGAAAATCAAAACCACAAAAAAAACTATCAAAACCCACTGGAATTGTTTTTTTTTTCCATGTGTAGACTCATGACAAACTTTTCAGTCTGAGATTTTTCTAGATTCTTTTTCCAGTGGAAAGGTGAAAATAAAGCTTGTTTTTCTTCTTCACAAATTTCAGATGTTTTCTAGAATACCACACAAAATGAAGACATTAGACTTCCATTTGAGTGGCTTTTTAGCTACTCTGTCAGTTCTTTTCTTCTTTTCCTTGTACCCCGTTAGTTGCTTGAGGGGCCAGTGATCTTTTCCTGTTTCTGTGCTCTCTGATTAACTCAAGTTCTCTCTCCTAGGAACAAGGAACTGGAACCTAAAGACTTACTAATGGTCACCCTTGTAAGAGGACCATGTGGACATTGCTGAGGGTGAAATGAGCACAGGTTTTTAGCACTGCAGTTTATTTCCTTTGACATTTCAGCACCATCCTGGCATTCACCTCACACTGTTTTGGCTTTCAGAAAACTCTTTGAGCACGTCGGTGTTTATATCTACATGTATATATACATATGTACATATATATATATATGTGTATGTGTATGTTTGTATGTATGTATGTATGTATATGTGTGTATGTGTGTACATATATATATGTATATATGTATATGAAAATGTGCTGATGTACATTGCTGTCCCCATTAATAAAATCAGAGAACATGATTTATATTTTGTTGAGTCAAACACTACTACTTTTGGATAGAGAAGTCTTTAGCAGGTACAAATGGCAGGCTAAATCCTAAAGCTGTTTACCAGCATTTAATTCCAGGCTTAATCCAGAAGCTCCTACTCAAGCAAAATACCAGTAAAGTAATGGGGTGTTTTATCTTCTTATTTTTGAATTTTTTAGGAGCTCTGTGTAATTTTTTAAAAAAATTGTTCAGGTTTCTATGAGCTGTGTGTCTTCTCTCTCTTGTGCAGCCTCACAAGGGACCACTTGTGTAGCATGAACTGTGGTATATTATATCGTAAATCACCTGCAACTGCAATGTATCACAGCGCACTGTAGACAATGTTTTTAGATCTTTGCTTTAATCATTTGCAACAAGTAACAGAGGCTATCAGTGGCAAAATACTTTGGCTTGAAAAGTAGCCATTAAAATATTGCTGCAAAAGTAACCATAGAGTATTGGAATACTAATAATAATGGCCAATCTTCCTGAAGGAAGATTTGGGAAGGGCTCTCCCCATGTGGGTGTACCCTTCGAGCCTGTGCAGTGGATTTTTTTTTAGGTGAGGCACAGCGTGCACAGAACTGGCCCCACCGTTTAAGTCCTAAGGTTCATTTGCCACGGCTGAGCGAGCTTGGACAGTGACAGTGAAGTCCTTGGGACTGTCACAGCACCCGGTACTAACCGGCGCTGACCCTGCTCTGAAGTCCTTGGGACTATCTACAGCACCCGGTACTAACCGGCGCTGACCCTGCTCAGCATCCGAGATCTGATGGGATGGGATGGCAGGGAGCCATTGAACTGCCGGGAATGGTCCCTACCGAGACTCAAACTCGCAACCTTGGGATTCAGAGACTGGAGTGCTCTCCATTACGCCACGGGACCGCCCCCATTGGAATACTACATGGTACAAAATAACCTATTGCTATAGACAGTTTTATTCATTTCTGAAAATGATTGTTCTCTTGGAGGCATACAGATCTGGATATATTTCTAATCAAAAAAGAACAGGAAATGCTTCAATTTCCTAAACAGATCTTAAGCATAGTTTAGTTTAATAGGTGATTGTGTATTATGTTTGCAGCCTTTGTGCAAAGCAGTTTTTCATAGCAGAGTTTGCTCCATAATGAACATAGCTGAAGACTATTCTTCAGATTATCAGTCTAAACCCCCACATATATTACTGTAATGCTGTTCATGTTAAGTTGCCACATTGCTTGGACTTTATTACCACTTTGCTTGACACATAACTATCGGCTAAAAGAACTTCTTGTGACTCAAATTTGACACTTATCACTTCCCATTTAGAAAATGACCTTACACTGGATTAGCAAGGTTGTAATGGTGCAATGGAACAGCAGCTGTTAATGGAAAGTTCTCAGTATTGGCATGGATCGCTTGCTGGTCTCTCCTTTAATTGCTGTCACCATTGCCAATGTATGCAGTGGTTATCAGTGACTGTAATCGGTTTATAGTTCTCAGGCCATTCTTCAGTGTTCATGGTGAATTTTTAGCTTTTAGGCAGAAAATATCTGAGGATTAATCTACTGGTTTGCTTTGTGCATTTTCTAGCAACTTTGTGTAAATTGTTAATTATGAATGAAACCCTTGAGGCATGAAAACAAAATACCCTACTATTCTCATGATGAAATATATTTTCTTTCGAAATCTCTAGGTCCATATTTGGTCCAGTTGATTTATATAATTTGCCTGCACAGTATTGTGAAAGAGTAAAATAAAACAGCTCAGCTACATCTGCCATCTTCAAGATATTTCTGAGTCAACAGACCCAGGAAAACATTGGAGTTTTGTGGTCATTTGTCTGGTCCCTTGCCCACCTGTTGTGGATTACAGAAAAATAAAGTGTCTGAGTTCACCATTTTAGCTTAAGGTACATGAGAAAGTCTCATCATGAGCTGCTAGTTAAGTCTGGCTCTGTACCAGTTCTGTGTTTATCAGTCCTTAAAGGAATTAAATCTGGCTGGAAGATTGTCTACAGAGGGGGATGATAATCAAATGAAAAAAACTTTGTATTTATAAAGGCTTAAAAAGGTGACAGTTAACATTTGGTAATTAAAGATATTACTGCTTTAGTGCACTTACCCTCATTTGACGTTTCATCCTGTTCTGTAACATTCAGTTTGGAATAGTTGGTTCTCTGACTCAAGTTGTGTAAAGTCACAGTTGTGATGATACTCTCAACAGTACTGGGTACAAATATATTTTAAAACTGTTTCCTGTTGTAGACTTCTTCCTTGCAGTGTGGTGTACGCTAATACGTTACAACTTGCAGCTTGCAGTGTTTTATTGCTTAATTTAAGCATAGTTTGCATTTCTTATGGTTCGATTGGTTGGCAAGGCATGCAGAAATTATGAGTCAGATGCACCTATTTCTGGATGCCCAATATAATTAGGTGCAGCCCTGAAGCAACATGTTTTGTGCAACTTTCCAGGCACACAAAATGCAAAAATACCAGAGATGGTTAAAAAATTGTTTATAAAAAAATAGTGCCATTTATGTTATGTTTGAGTTATGATTGTATTTGTTCTGATGAACTCATTCATAATTATGAGATTCTGCTTCTTTTTTAGTGCTTGTTTGTTTGTTTATTTGTTTGTTTTTATTTTCAATATTTAGAACTTTGAGACATATGAAATATGTCAGATGAACATTCCTGGAAATGTCAGTGTCCTGTATAACCTCAGAGTAGTTATTTAGATTCAGCATTGTATTAAATCCCACAAATTTCTTTTTTCTATAGCCTTGTCCTGGGGTATTGCTGTTCAAAATGAGTTTGTTTCTGTAGCTTGTGTAGTCTGGTTTGCATGACCAGCCTGCTAAAAAGTGTGTTAATTAGTGGTACTGCAGTTGGGTGCCTGGTGCCGATTGAAAACAGGGCTGAAAACAGCAGCTTTTTCTAGAAATTATTCACTGCTGATAATTTTTGGCTCCTAACAATTGGATTTGAACTTGTCACTAGGAGAGGGATGCAGTTTGATTGTAGTTGTATTAATAAAAAGGAAAATATCTGAAAAATGTTTCCATATATTTGAAGACTAAAATTCTATTGAACAGATAATTTTTGATTGCATCAAATACAATTAAGTGATTAATTGCTTGTGTGTAAATAATGGAGTAAAAACCTTATGGGTAGCAATTGAGACATACCTGGTAGAAATTAAGTGCATCAGTGTATAGTATTGATTTCTTTGAAATATGAGAAATCTATCCATTCTGAGAGCACAAAATCACATACATCTGTATATTGAAACTATTGTGTTCTAAAAGGAATGTGTAGAATTTAAAGGCATAGGAAAAAAACTCCATTTATTATGCACTTTTAGAGAGAAACCCAGAATTTACTTTTAGCCTTCCTTTAGATGTCCTTTTTGAGGTCTGTCACAGTTTTTTTGGCTTCAGTCAAGAAGCTGCGTAAGGTGCTTCATCCCCTGTATCAGCTACCCTGAAGGGGCTTAGTGCAGACATGGTTTTCTCTGAAAACTTCAAATAAATGTCTACTAAGGTGTGGCTGTGTGGGACTTGCCTTTTGGTACTGTTAGGCTGCTGGTCTGCTCTTGCTATGGCGGTTACTTCAAATCCAGGTAATCAGTCTTGAAGTCTGTAGTGATGTGAATGTTAGGTTTGGTTCACTATGTTTTCAATTTATAGTTAGTTAGGATTTTTCCCTATTGTGTAACTTAATTTATTTTTATTTTATATATATAGTATAGGGTCTTTTGAGTCTTATTACCCCTACTATAAATCCTTTGCATATGTGTGGGGTTTTTTCTGTACATTAGTTTAAGATTAAAAAAAATCTGTTAAAAATATACATATTGCAAAATTGTATTAAATAGTTAAGACTAGATTATTTAGTTTATTTAAAATGCATTTTATAATCCAATTAAGTAAACTAATAAGAGTAAATGTATTCACTAAAATTCCAGTAAATTACATCAACAGCATCTTGAATTTCCAAGAGAAGAAAAATGAAGTGACATTGGAGATGCAAAGAGTGGAAATATAAAGCCAAAACTAACATTTGGGTAAATTGCTTTGGTATTTTTTGGTTTAAGGAAATCATTTTTATAAAAATATAATTTGAAAACCCATACACTATAGTTTTTAGAAAATAGTATTGATGTGAAAGAACATTTATCTCTTGCTCTGTTCCTTTCAAAACTTTGGCATTTGTCCTGTGTTTTAAGCTTTCCCTCCCTTTCTGTGATGTTTTTCTGTTGATCTAGCAGCCATACACTGGATAGGTGCACCAGTGCAACATGAACATATTAAGCGGTTATTTAATGTATATGCTGGGTCATTCTTTGTGGTAAATGCAAGTAAATCAATTCCAACAAATTGCAGATCCACCTTTAGGTGGACTTTGAGCTTTTATATGTAAGGGTTGGACTTGATGATCTTGGAGGTCTTTTCCAACCCAATCGATTCTATGATTCTATGATTCTATGTATATGTATGTATGTACAAACATGTTGTTAAATGTAGCAGCTCCTAATCTTGAAATGAAATGATGCCAACTTTCCTGTTTTCATGTCACTTAGGGCTAACTTGTACCAGAGTTGATGGGCTGCATATATCCTGTCTTATACTTGGCCATGGATCTCTTCTGGGCATGAAGTGATAGTCCTTACAAATAGTCCTTATGAGTTTTTTTGTCAAAACTATCCAAAAGAATGAGAAAACTATGTTGCAGCCCATGGTGTTTTTTGTAGCACAAAACTTAAATCACATGTTTTATCACCTGTCAAGGAGCGTGTGAACCAGTGCTGTGGGCACTTCATCCATCCTGTGTCCTTTTCCCCAAAAATAAGGGGTTGTGGGAGCAAACTGTCCCTGATGAGAAAGAGCAAAACAGAGCTGGAGGCCGAACAGCAGACGTATCCTGTGACTGCACACTGTATGCAGGAGTGCAGTGCCCAAGACTGTGTCCTGGCATACCCCAAAATCCCAGGCCGTAGTGTAGAAGGGGCAATTGGCAGTCAGATCTGGTAGAGAATATTCTTTGTCTTATGAAAATGTGGGATTTAAAAATTTCCATCCCAAATTGCAGCAAAATGTTGGTGTTCACTGTTTTCTAAATCAAATGTAAAAATGCGTCTTTTGCTTTGGTATTGGCCCTTTCATACTTTTTTTTTAATATAATGGGCTTAACTTCACTAAGAGAACTTTGTCACTTGAAATCAAAGTGCTTTACCCACTTCTCAACATTCCTGTGAAGCGGAAAGAAAATCAGTCATTTCCTTTAATGAAAGTTTTGATGCTTGTGGATCAGCATGATTTTTTCAGGAGAAATATTGCTAAAAGTTCATGACCAGCCATTCTCTCTTTTCTACTTCCCCTCTTTTCTTTGCAGATGACCAATATGAGGAAAGGAGGTGAGACTCCCACTAGAGATTTCTTGCTATATTTTTCTTGATGAATTTACGGAGGGAGGCTGATACTATGAGATGAGCTTCTTCTATCTGGTTGGTGCTCTAAGAAACACAGTTCAGTATTACAAGTGCAAAGTAGAATTGGGCATCTGAAAGCAAAGGTGGAGAGAGAGGATGTAAGTATTGTTGAATACTGGCTAAAAGCATTAGAAGCTGTTATAATGGGGTTTGGCCAGCTGATTTCCAGCTTTGACCTTTGTTCACCCACTTCTATGCCTCCAGAAAAGCAAAATTATGTGAAAAAGTTCATGAGTCTGTCTGGGCTGGTTTCTGAAACTTGATGGGCAAGAGTGCTGCTTCAAAACTGTAGAAGTAAGCGTGGTTTTTACCCTTTCTTACATAGACTCCTGTGTTCTTAGTAATGCTTTCAGTTTGGATCTTAGTGTTTGCCAGGGCCTCTGCTGCAAGGGAACCAAGGACCATGCGCCCTGTGGCAAAGCTTAATAACCAGCAACCCAGCTAGGCTTGCACAGCACATGCACTAAAGAGACTCAGTTTGGCCTTTGCAGTTATCAAGGGCCCAGGTCTTATCCCTCGTGACTGCAAACAGGTCTATACTGTGGAATGATCCATACTTGCAGACATTTAATGAGCCAGCTGCAGTGTCACCATGCTAGATGTCCCACTAGAGATGCAGACATTCCAGAAAATCCAACTAAAAGGATACGTTCATCTTCCATATAGAATCACAACATCATAGAATAGTTTGAGTTGATAGGGACCTTTAAAGGTCAGTCAGTGCTACTCCCCTGCAATGAGCAGGGACATCTTCAACTAGATCAGGTTGCTCAGAAAACCTTATCCAACCGGCCCTTGAATGTTTCCAGGCACGGGGCACCTACCACCTCTCTGGGCAAACCTTGTATTTTTTGCTTGGTTTCACCTGAAGTCTTACGTATCTAAATAATGTTTTAGAAGTGTATTTTATTCCCTAGCACACATAAAAGAAAAGTGAGTGACTCCATATGTATTTCTTCTTCTGTATTTGCTTATGATACATATTTTTAAAAGACCTCCAATCAAAATGAGCCATTCAAGTACCAAATGCGGCATTTTTTGACTTTCAATGAATGTATGAAATTTTTGGACTGATAAAATAATAAGTGTAGTAGTATTTTTGTGTTTAGTAGTATGATGTAGTATTTTTAACCTTTTTATTTTATCTGTGCCTGAAATACTTTTAAGATAAAAAAATCTTTTTATTATGCTGCTAATCAGAGGATAATTCAAAGCAAAGCAGCTGCAATTTAGAAATATTCTTCAGGTTGTTTAACATTTCACAACTTCTTGAGAGAATGCAAATGAAGCAACCCAGTAAGTGAAGACAAGTTGATATTGCACACTGGTGTTGCTTCTTTTAAATTTGTCTTGAGGCATAAAATAACAGCTTGAGAAGCCAGTACAACAACCACTAACTTTTATGATTCATTTAAAGTAGTCACAGTTTTAAGCATGAAGGAGTTTTTTGAAGTTATGCTCTTGATACAGAAAAAAATATTCATAAGAAAACGTGCCCTTAACAGCACTTATGTTTTTCTAGCAGGTGCTGCTGTAACAGTAATGAGGATTTCTTAGATAAGGAAAATAACCTAAAAATGTGGTGGGTTTGTGTTGGGTTTTTTTTTTGATGGTATGCTGTTAATATTAATCAAATGTCACTCATCACTGAGTTCTGGATAAAAAATGAGTGTTTGATAATTTCTGTTATCCCTAACCTTATTGATCTCAGTTAGTAGTTGTCTCTAGAGCAAAACCACAAGGATGCACCACAGGAACCTGCTGATCGTCCTGAAGTTCTAACTGCAAGGGATACAGATGGCTGATGACTCTCTGTACCACTTTGCTTCACATGGTCTATCCTTCTGTCTGTTTGCCTTCTCAGCTCCCTGTGCTTTCAGTTTGCCATTTACCATCTGTATTTCCTTAGTGGGCCTCTCTGGAGGCAAGCTGAAGGGAAGTCCACTGAGCAGAGACATCCATGAATTTGGTAGCTGGAGCTTTGGAGATCCTACCACATTCACATGGACTTTTTCAAAATTACATAGTTTAGGAAATATTCTGCACTTAATAGTTCTCCTCATTAAATTAAGAATTGAAAATTATTTATTTTTTTAATTTTATGGGAATTTTTATGTCCACTCCAGACTTTGAATATTTTGTTGTTTAAATAAACATGTACATGATTTGTTTGAAATAAAAAAATATGTCACATGCTGGAAACTGATTGAGTCAGACCATTTCCATATTTTCTATGTTTGGTCTGCAATGGAGTTGCTTGGATCTCCTTGATAACCTGCTACCCAAGATGTTAGTGTAAGAAAAAAACAGGTAACTGATACCCTTGCAGTATGATTCTTCTCTTGTTTTTCCTTACACTTCCCGATGATCCGAATTCTTTATATATGTACTGGAATTGGGGAGCAATAACAGCTAACAACTCAAGGTCACACTTTTTTTAAAGATGAGGTTAGAAGCTAGTGCTAGATATCACCATTTATGGTTTTGGACTAGGACATGGAATGCACAGGTTAATTTTTGTATCAAGCAAGGCACAGAGAACATATTGAAATTCAGTGGAAGTGAGTTGTTGAGGCCCCTTAAGTTCCTGAAAGTGTCAGGCAAATGGTGAGGAAACCCTCTTGCTGGGCTTGGCTGGACACAGGCGTGGTGGGGAGGCTGCTCTTTGGCAAACAGATATTTCTACTGCTACGTCTGCATCTACGTCAAGTGAAAACCAGTGAAAGCCTCACATTTTGCAAAGGTGTTTGGCAGTCACAAACTTATTTCATGTTTATTGACTGATTCCAAGACAGTATTGGTTACCCTCTTCTCCAAGTCCTGTTCCTTGCCTATGAAGTTAGCAAGTAAAAAAGTGCAAAAGTTGCTGGATGCGTGAAGAATTTGTATGATTTTAATTACCAGGTACCTCCTTAAACAACAAAATTAATACAATGTGGCATTATGTTTCTGCTTTCTGTTTTGATGCCTTAAAATGATCAGATCTCAGTCTGACACCTCTTCTTCAGCTGTGGCATGTTGCATTTTTTCCATGCATTTCTGATGCACAGCGAGAGCTGTATCACATGTGGCACCTTTTCTTTGGCCCGGGATTTGCACATAGTTTCTTTCCCCTGACAGGTTATTTACTTTCATTAAATATGTAAGTAGGTGAATTTTTTAGTCAATTCTCCCCTCTGTCAAGTCTGATCAGAATCTGCCAAATCAACTTTGAGGGGATCCTGGAGTGGATGAGTGGGCACAAAAGCCACCTGACTGCAGAAGTCTTGTTTGCATACTAATCTGACTCCAAATCTGACTACTATCCTATGTATTACCAAAGAGGACTAAACTAACCATATGCCCAGTAGCAAACAGTATCAGTTTGAGATTATGTGGCGTATTTTTTAGAATACACTTAGTTTGTCCAGGGACAGCTGACTTAAACAAATGGCAAACTGATTTTTTTGTGTCATAAACATGCATTGTGCTTTACTAGGAAAGGGTGAGTCCTCTCTCTCAAAGGTTAATGTAAGTAAAATACAGATCACAACATATTAAAATTGGTTTGCCACTTAGATTTCATCCAGGATCTTTCAGCTACGAACATTCCTATTGAATGAGAATTTTCCTGGAAAGGTAAAGTCCCCCCATGCCTGTTGCCTAATTCCTGTGGACCAAAAAGTTGATTCATATGAGTTAATGAAAATACGATGAATGAAATGAATATGATTAATGAAAATCAAACTCTTTTTCTTTTACCAGCCCAGAGCGATGTTGATGTTAAGCAATGATAGTGCTTTCTCCATAGTTGCCAGCATTTGGGACTGTTATCCAAAGAAAACTCTCTAAATAAACTGGATGTCCACAAGGCTACAAGGACTGAATAAACATACACGGTACAGCTTGTGTCAGGCCAGGTGTGTGGGGTGGTTGGAGATGGGAAAGAGCTTTGCACCTTGAAAAGCATCCAGAAGTGCTCTTACCCCTTAGGGAGCTGATGCAACCATGCTGTGAGAAGTACATTAAATTAGATGGAAAAAATACTTAAGACTCTGTGGAAAACAGGAAAAAAACCCCTAATTACACTCATTGCTTTCTGTAATGAAAGAACACTTGCACATTTTTCTGCCCCTTTGTCTTCCCAGCAAAAGCCTAAGCATCCTATAGAAGCATCCTATGGGGTTTTTTTATTCTTATTGCTGCATAGTATCTTATTTTATTGATTTGGAAAATTAGGCTTATTAGTCTTCAATGGAGACTTTTCCTTGGGTAACTGTTAAGTAGAATAAGTTTAGTTGGTAGTTGAACTCTGTTGAATAAGTTGGTTTTGGAGTAAATTTTTCAGCTTTAAATCAGCATGTTTTAGTATCAAGTGGTTTAGAGTGACTGCTGTCTATACTACAGAGAAAATACAATATGCTGCTTCAGCAGAAGGACATGTAGTCATATCTGTCAAGTAAATTTTCATCAAGGCTGTACCCATTAATTAATATAGCCTTAGTCACAATGCTGGAGGCAAAGAAAAATCACATATTGGTGACAAAAAAGGTTCCAAGCAAAGTGGCTTTGTTCTTCATTTCATGGCATTCAGGAGAACAATGATTTTAAAATCTCTTTATTTTCTACTGCTGATTTGTAGCTGTAACCAAGAATAATTTTTCTCTTGTGTTTCCCCCTCCATACCCCCTTTTCAGTTTTAGCTCCAGTACATTCAAAAATAAACTCTTTGTTAACTAGTGACAGCTTTACAAAAATACATATAACAGCAACGGATGGGATTAAAATTGCTGGTCTGAAACAAGAGGCACACATCAATAATCCAGAATGTTCAAATGTCATAGAAACAACATGATCAGTGTTAGGTACAGTCTAGCTGATTAGGAGGATTGGAGAGATTGAATGTATGTGAGCATAGACTGTATATATGTATAAACTAATTCAATTGTAAACTTGGCATGTAATTTAAATGCAAGGTTTGGTTGGCATAATTCATATACCTGAAATTGAAGAAGTGGCAATAGTTTTGCTGCATGCTGCCAGTGAGTTTGAATGCCATTCCATCTGCACGTGTTGAATGCTATGGAAATTGGCAACACAGTAAGGCACAGCCCCCTTTAGGGTTCCTGGTTTGAATGTCCCCTGTTCAATGGCCAAAGTTTGTCTGTGTCAAATGCATCAGATCATACCTGTTTCTAAGCATGTATCTACATCACCCAAAAAAGCTGCGAAAACCCCCAAAAACATCCCACCTTTAAAAAAACCCAACCCCAAAAGCATTTCATTTGCCATTCTTTCTCGGAATGGCTACAAGCTCTCCTCTGGACAGAGAGTTAACAAAGAAGCTGCAATGACATTTTCTTCATGAAAAGGCCATTGAAAGGTTTGGATGGAAAGGGGACTCTTGAAGAGAGGATGCTTAAACCAGTTAGCTGTTTCTTGAGTTTCTTGAGTTTTTTTCTTCTTTTTTTCTTTACTATAGAAAGAACATCATTGCATGTCTAAAATGAAGAAGAAAAACAAGCAACCAAGAACAAATGCCTAGAATTCCTTTTTGTGCTACATATTCTCATCATTTTATAACATTTTATTGGCATTTTAACAAGCTAGTTCATAGCATTTTAGAGATACTAAAGAAAACAAACTGACAGAACATCAATTGTTTAATCAAGTTGGGGTTTTTTTAGATAATGATGATTTTTGAAGAACAGTTTCTCAAAGATTTAAGTAAATGCCATATCTTTTATCGGCAGTAAATGTGCAAGAAGTTAAAGAAGTGTCCCTTTTAGGTTTCTAAGATTTGTAGAGTTGTAAACATTCTAGCAAGATTGCAGATGCCAAAAAATATTATTACAAAATTCTTTATAAAAACTTTTTTTCCTATTTATGTTTTTACTGGCTCTCTCTAGGATATGGGTTCATAACCCAGTCATAATCAGTCCCACTCTGAAATTAGAAATGGGAATGAAGCCACTTTTCCATAAGTTAGAAAGTAAAAGCTGTTTTGGTGCCAGTGAAAATGCGGCTAATAATGGCTCTTCCTAAAGAAATGAAATACAAGAGGTAAAATATAAAATGGTTATCTGGATGAAATGTGGTAAGTTATTAAGAAATATATTGTGAATGAATGTAATTAATTTCTATCTACATCTGTAAAGTAAAAAATGAGCATTTTCCGGATTTGATCTGAAATATTTTAAATACTGCTAACATATGCCAATATAATTTATATCATCGTTTAAAAAATTTATATGCTTCTATCTCTAGAAATTTTCACTGATTTTTTAATATTGTGGGCTTTTAAAGCAATTTAAGATGAAAACAAATATGAAGAACTGTGGAGCAGCTGTCAATTATTTCTTAGAATTCATGGGGTTTTTTATTTCCTGGAACAAAAGAAACTAGGATTTAAGGCAGCTGGAAAGCTAGAGAGAGATGAGAATTCCTGTCTTAACATGCCAAAATATGATCTTATGCCCAACTGAGTTAGAATAAGTTGTATTTGCATGTTCAGTTTCCTTTTGTAGACAATGTGGACAGAAGCACTCCAGTCTGGTTGTGTTGTAGAGAGGAAAATGCTGAGAAATTTGAAACAAGTTATTTTAATAGCAAGACATGCTGCAAATGAAAGGCACACAGTGTGATTAGTATATGAATTTCTGTGTGTTATGAGGCATGCTGTGTGGAGGACCTTTCTGGTAGGTTTTTGCAAGCGTGTCACATCAATGTGCAGATAACTGAGGAAGGGGTTTGGTGGTGCCCTGGCCCAGGATATTTGTTGTTCTCTGTTGGTTCTCTTGGAGCCTCCATAGCAACAAGACATGTCTGAAGTTGTCAAGGGTCAGAGATGATAGTTTGTACACCATAAAAGATAAAAGAAGTCCTTCCCATCTCCATAACACTGAGGGTCTCTCAACAGGGCAGTGTGTTTAGGAACCTGAACCCAAGCACCAGTGGGAGGACAAAAAATGAACTTCCTTAAGGTGAAACTCTTTCAATTTCCACTGATTTGTGAAGGATAATTGCTGTGAAACATTGTGGAAGAAGGAATATTCATGTCTTAATCTATGACAGTAATGACATAGATAGAAGAAAACATTTACTCTCAAGCATCTGAAGGTAAATCAATCATTAGGAGTGTGTGTGTGTGTGCGCGTGTGTGTGTGTGTTTGAACTACATTTTTTAACTGAATTCTGTATGCTGAAATACTTGCAATCCTTATGTTTTTAGTATCTGAAAAGTGTATTCCAGAACCATTGTTTAGATAGTCTAGTTTAGGGCATGTTCATCAGTGGGGATTATGGAGATTTTGATTTTAAAATTGCAGATTGAAGAAAGTGGACAGACTGTTGCATAGTGCTTGGATATAATTTATGTATGTCATGGGCATAGAGCTCAGATGCAAAAATATCCGTTAAACTAAATCAGTTTTAGATTTAAAACTAAATTATACATGTATGTATCAACAAAAAGTAATGTTAGGCAATATCAGAGGAAAAATTGTGCTTTGTGACATGCTGTATTTTGCAAGATATGCTCACATTGCATATGTGATAGACTTTCGGTTTTATTTCTTTGGCTATTCTGTTCCTTTGGCAAACTTGATTAAAGAATTTGTTTCAGAATAGTCAACAGAACCTCAGGAGTTGAGAGGGACTGTGAGCCTGTATTAGGTAACAACTAAAACCATTTAAAGATTTGAACTGAGGTTGCAGATCTGGTTTGAAGCTTCAAGCATGCCTAATGTGGAAAAACAATAAGGAAAAGAAGGTTAGTTTGATTAAAAATGTGATATTTGTTCCAATTACAGCAGTTGAAGATCAAGTACAAAAACAGTGGGTTTGAGGCAGCAGATGTGTTCTATTGGTAGACATGCTGGTTTCAGAAAAAATTCTGAAATTGAAATAGCTGTGCTGAGGCAGAGTGTTTTATGGTGTGCTTTGGCTTGGTTTTATTTCACTCCTTTATCTGAGAAAGTCCTGATCTGTGTTGGATGGCACAGCACAATGCACCTCAAATTCCTTGCTTGCTGGTGGGATCTTTTCCTGCTACTTCTCCTATGTGGGTGCTTTTTATGATAATGTTTGTTACTGAAGACAGTAAAGTCAGTTTATCTCAGTAAGATTTCATACCTGTTTGAGTAGAGTATACTTTTTGTCGTAGTGTAAATTTTTATATATTCTAGGCTTGTTTCCACTTTTGAAGCATTTAAGTCTTATACCAAAACCACTGGAGCTATTTTCATGCCCAGAAAACACTGCATTGAGTTTAATGCTTTCTCAACAGGGACCACAATGACTATATCCATTTTTTCAATACTGATTCATATTTGCAACCCTGTTTTTTTGCACACACCACATTTTTTCTGTAGGCATCTCTCAATTCCTTCACTTCTTACCCAGTTTCAATGCACATTGATGCTTTTCTACCTCCCTTTCTTCTTTCATATGTTCACAAGGATATCTCTTTAATGACTGTTGTGTTTTTCTACCCACCTTATTTTCAGGACACCTTAGCATCAGTAGGCAGCATTTTCATGTTTTGCATGTCATTTAGTGCCATCTATGCCAGTGATGTTGACTTTTATAACTTTACATGGCTGAGAAGAGAGACCTGCTATATGGGTTTTATAGATGTCCATTGAAGCCCAGACATATGTGGCAGGAATATTAAGATGCTGGAGAAGAAATTGGAGGCAGCCATTTAGCACAGGTAGATATGGAGGAAGTTACCCTGGAGTCACAGAACTCCACATATTTACCACCATTTTGATGACTGGCAGCAAGTTTTTCCAAGCACTGGGAAAGGGCCTATGCTGAGGAAAAGCTGATGTCAGCCCCAGTTTGAGGTCTGGAGAAAAGCGGTCCTCCTTGCACAAAGTGGGCTTAAACCTTGCATTAAAAAGGGGTACCTGCTATGAGTTGCAACATGATTCACAGTCCATTTATCCTCCTTGGAAAGACAACAGCATAATTTAACTACTTCCTTGATGATGAGCAGACAGAGTGTGCAGGGTGTGTTGCTAGAGAATGGCATAAAGGTCGGGCAAACTCAGCCACTCCATCACCAAGAAAACAGTTACTTTCAAAGACCATGACGACTGACTTTCCCCCCCTCATCTCATTTGCTGTATGATTGGGTTAGCACTTCTCTGCTGCTCGTTAAGTATAATGGTGTTTAACAATAATTGGAGGCAATGACTGTTGATGTAAGGGGGATATGAGTGGTACTGTGAGTGCATCTGCCAGTCCTGTACCTGTGGCAGCACATCTGTTCAGCAATGTTGAATCCTGTCTTAAAAAAAGTAAGAGCTTTGAAGAAAACCTCCTGCTGATTTGTTTAGTATCTGCTAAATTTAAACTTGATACTCTATTCTGAATCATCAAATGGCACAAATTGGCAGAATATTTAAAAACAGACCTTCCTGTGTTTTGTGTTTCTTCAATATTGCTGAAGCAATTACTTTTCCAAGTAAGAAAGCTGTCATTGATTAAACATGTCATGCTAGGTCGTTAGAAAATAGTTGAAGCCTCAGGTGTCATCCATGCAGAGAGTAGTTGTTGGCTGCATTGGCTGCAGTGGGCATGCTTGTCCTAAGATTGGTCTTCCTACACCTTGAAACTCTTGTCTTCAATCTTTAGGTGTTGTGTAGTCCACTCTTTATAGCAAGTTGTCATACTGGCATCCATTGATTGGCTTTCAACGTCTTTCCAAGATAAAGAAAGATATGAGCTACTAAACCTGTCACTAAAAGCTGTATTCAAATTGTAGTCTGGGTGTGCCTGCAAAGCTAAATTCAAGTTTACTTATCCTCTCTGATGAAAGATATTTATTCCTCATTTGTCCTAGCAGATACCACCATAGAAATCTGAACAGGAATAATGAGCCAAGGCCTTGTTAAAGAAAAACAGAAATTCTAGTATTTGCAATGTTATTATGAGACTCATCCAGCAAACTGGTATGTTCACATCATCTAACTTGGGTACAAGTCACTGGTTTTCAGCTTACGGAATAACATGTAGCTCCATACAAGGGCTGCAAATTATAAAAGAAAACAAATGACAATGCACACACATTTGATGTCCTTGGAAGAAACAGCAGGACTGAATTATGTAAATCTTTATCACATCATTTGTCCAGTTCCAAAAGGTTTTTGGGTGCTGGCATGTTTAAGACGTGTTCAAATTACAGTAGAATTTTAAAACTGACATTAATCAAAAATTAGTGTTGCCTATCACATAAACACTTGTCATAGTGAATACAGATTATAAGGTTAGAAAAGTACCTTGCTTTAGAAAACCTCTCTTAATAATAATGCATGGTAAATATAATTCCCCCAAACAGATATTTTTAGTTACCTTTTTTCCATACCATCAAAGTAATGGTGAAAAAACATATAGGTTTTCTCATCTTTATACTTTTTCCAGCTCAATTGCATTTACACAAAGTAATTGTCAGAGCCAGATTATTAAAATATTCATTCTTTCAGTGGTGAAAGATTAGATTAAAAAACTGGAAAAAATAAATTTTAGTGAGGATTCTTGAAACTGTTGATGCAGAATGTCCCTGCATTTTTAAGAAATTATTAAAGAGTATGAAGCAATCTCCCTGCTCCTTTGAAAACTGTGATTATATAATGTGTGTTTGGTGTTTTTTAAGAAATCTAGGTGTTTTTTAACTCACTTTTAGTCAACATAGATTACCTGTCCACCAGTAGCCAATGGCACCAGTAGCATTTCCTATAGGGAAATGGGCTTTCTACTCTTGTCTTAGCTCTAGGTCAGTGTAAAACAGAGCAAACGAATTTAAGCAGGTGCAAGTCACATCAAAGATTTTCTCGATCTATAGATAATCTTCAAAATGTTTTAGGGGTGAATGGTGGATGCATATTTAAAGTTAATGCTGCTGTGTGGAATTTTCCTTCTTCGTTGATACTGTGACTTTTGAACATGGATAGTGTCAAGCTTAAAGGTTAGGTGTTCAGTATAATCACTTTGCCATTTCTTTTCTTTCCTTGGATTACAGTTGTACCATTAAATCATCTACTTCTCTGGCTTAACAAGGTGTATTGGAAAGATTTTGCCATTAAAGACTGAATCGAGAGCCGTATCATGACAAGACAGTGTACTAATCTGTGAGGAGTATGAAAGTACCACTGGTGTCTGATAACTGGGAATTTTAACATCACTGGATTATGGTTTGGAGTATGAGTGGAGCTAGATTTTTTCAAATTGAGAGGTCTGACATCTCGCTGAAATCCTTGGAGGTGATCTACCAACATGAATTAATAAAATTAAAAGGCTATTACCTACATATTGTGGTGATAAACTGTTAAGTAACTGTTATTTGTATTCTGCTCTGTCAGTTTACCTTGCTGCTTAGCATGGGAGATTTCCTGTCTGGTATATTCTACAGCATGGAAATAAAATCAGGATAAATCTTTGCTCTAGGAATCCAGACAGTCTAATTTTCTTTTGTTGTTCATGTTTATGTCATCACTTCAGTTTTACTCTGTGTTTGTGCATGGGACTGCGCAAGCTCATATGTCAGCTGCTTTTTTTGCATTTTCAGGGTAGATTTGTAGCATTTGTCTTACTGCAGCCTTTGTGAGAGCTTGCTTTAATTGTATCTAAACCCACACAAAAATGTATTCCCTGTTTTACAAGCTAGCATTTAGGAAATGCTAACTCTTTTTAGGCAGTGAGATCTTCTGAATGGAAAGGAAAAAGATTCAAGGATGTTAATGACTAGTTCATATTATTGGCTTGCCATGCTGAAGGTGCCTTCTTAGGAGACTGGTGACAGAAAGAAAAGATTCTCACCACAGAAGGTCACAGAGTATTCTAATTTAGAAGATAATTTCAGAACTAAAGGGAAAAAATTCTGAAGGACAGAAATGTCTCTGAACTCACAGAAATATGCCTAATACTTTCACATCCTAAAGCAAATGTTAATTAAGGTTTCTTTGGTGTTTTCTGCAGGACTCATTTGTTCAGCTAATAGACATTTTGTAATAGTGTTTATACCTCTGTTATAGTTCTGATTCTCCTACGCCTTGCCTTATGTTTCTTTTAAAACAAAGCGCACGATGACTTTTTTCTGGGTTATTTGGAAAAGAGTGTGTTACATGTTATGACATCTAAGAGCAATTGTTTAGTAAAGTCTTGTACAATTTCTAAAGAAGCGATAAAATGCAACATTTGCAACTAAGGAAATAATTCTAAGGGACAGTGTTTAAAAAGATGTGTTGTGGTTCGCTTCCTCTAAGCAGACTTGGCTTTGTTTATTTATGCTTGCTGACATACATGAAATTTGGATGAAACAGTCCTACAGACAGACCTTTTCCTTCTGACCAGGGGGCTTATGTAGTCCTGACACATGATCTCTGGATACACATTTTTGTATTGTTTGAATGCACTCTGAACACCAGGGAAGCCTCAGAAGAGATCTGAGTTTTCCCTGCAAGCAGCAGTCCAAGAGTCATCACAGCAGTAATTCAGGCTCTGTGTCAGTAGCAAGCTACTCTACCCCCGTTTCCAGCAAGACACATAACTTGCAGTGTATGTTCCAAACAGAAAGGGTGCCAGGCCCATCGTACAACCAGTGGCTCCCTCTCCTCTCATTCTCAGCTTCCAGTGCTGTTTTCCCTCTCCTGTACTTAAACCAGTTTTCACCCAGTGAGTGTGTGGAACTTGCCAAACTAATGGTTCTCCATGGACACTGTCAGGGAGAGCTCCTGAAACAGCTGAGGAAGTGGCTGGAGTGTAGATTTGGGTTCTTTTTGGGTTTTTTTTATGAAATTGTTTTTCTACACTTGTTACATTTACACTTAATTAGTGCCTAATGAATCTCCTCATTCCTTCACTGTTCTTTCTCCTTTTGGTTATTTAAAAATAAACCAGAACTAAATGCTAACAAATCTAAGTTCTCAGTCAGCTCTACAGATGGTCAGCAAGCACTGCCTTTGTTTGCAACTGAAGCTTCTGAGGGTTGTAGAAACAGTACTGAAAGCACAGTTTTGCTGGATCACATCTCCCTAAATGACGGGCAACAAGAAGTAGGTAGCCAAAAAATACATACACACCTCAGGCATTTTGAGGATGACATTTCAAAAAAAAATAAAAAAAAGTTAACACTGGAGACAAAGATATGTGGCACTTGTCTAGAATTTTCATTTGGGATTGATGAATTGAAGTCAGCACATTGCTGCCTGCAACTTGCAGAGAGATTTAACCATCTGTGCTCCCATGTTTCTAGTGATTGCATCTGGAACATGGGAAGTCCAGTGAGAATTCAGGATGCTGTTTAACATTTCTATTTGCAAAGCAAATGTTGAGCATCATATACTGCAATCACATGGAGAAAATTTTGTTCAGCATGAATCCACACCTGGTTTCAAAAATGGTACTTAATACTAAGAACTGGCTCAGAAATGCTATTCAAAGTATAGTGTAAGTGCCAGAGTTGGAGGCTTGATGGTGTAGGGAAAAAATGCATGAATTAAAGGTTTCTGCTAAGTTGTTTCAATTTAATACTTGAGCTACATTATGCTTTTTTTCACTGAACAATCTGTATTAAATGGTTCCCTTAGAAAAGGCTTTTTAATGCTAATGAATCAAACCTTGTAGTCCCCAGTTCATATAATAAGTTTTTCCAAATTACAGAAAAGTGTGAGAGTAAGGATGCTTCTTGTGAGTTTGGCTTTGTAGAACTGAGCTTTAGTTGTTCACAATTTGTAGCTTTGAGTTTTTCAACTTAGTCAAAGTTTGCTTCAAGAACTGTGATTTCCTTGTGCTGCATCTTCATCTTTGTCTTCTTTATTGATGAATATGCATATATTTGGCTTAGTTCAAATTTCTAAGACTTTTGGGGAAGATTAGTTCGGTGAAGGGAGACAGTGAAGTTACATTGAAAATTAAATAAATGCTCTTGCTAAAGGGAAGGTAAATCTTTGACGTCATGATACAGAACATCTACAATTGCAGTGCCACTTGGAAAGCCTTGCTGAGAGGTGGGTAATGAATTGAAAGCATAGGAAGCATGGATTGAAAGCTTAGGTTTTCTGTGCGCTGCACAGGGAGAACTTGGAAAAAGCTGAGTGGGCTGAGTTGTGTTTTTGGAAGAAAAGGTTTCTCTAAGTGGCAAACCTGTGAGAAAGATGCTTAATGTCATACAATATTTTATGTGCTTTCCTGTACAGTTATTTATTTTCATTCTCTCATTTTAGCAAAGATATATGGAGCAGGACTGGAGATGCCTGTGAATTGTGATAATGTGCGAAGAGTCCTGAACATTTCACTGTCTGTTTCTGTATTCAGAAATGATGAATTCATATGTATGTTATTGTACATATGGCTTGGTTGTAAGGCAGTATAAAAGTTGAGGTCAGTGAACGCTCTTTCTGTTTTCTAACTGTAGTTCCACTCAGTATCATTGCCTCATCTCAGATTTGCCTGGTGTTCCACATCCATGTCTCAAAGACGTGTTTTCAGTCATATCTTTTAGATGTGGGCCATACTAGCTGAGTTTTTTTCTTCTAGCCATGTTTCCTTTCACCTGAATTATTTTAAAAACCCCATAATTTAAAACATTCCAGCATACTCAGAGAAAAAACAAGCAACTAAACAAAAGAAATTGTCAGAGTTGCTTCAGAGAAGAGGTTTGCAGTTACAGATGGGTGTGGCCTTTGGCAAAGGAGGCCAAATGGGATGTACAAGCAGTGTCCCTTCCCCCACCCCTTTTGTGAAGATCCTCCTGCCTTTCCATAGCCTAGAACTTGTCCACAGATTGCTTCTAGGTATTTGTTTCACAGCTAGGATGTGGCTGTGAAATGATATTCACATCTGGAGCTTTCCCACTAAAATTAATTACTAAAGTTAATTTTTATTTTAATCCCTAATGGGATAACCAAAGAAAGAGGGGCTGAGCTGGCCATGGATCTTTATGTCTGAGTAGCGCAAAGATGATGTCAATGACATTTACACATGTTTACCTTGGCTCAGTTTCTTAATTAATTAATAGAGCAGTGATGTTATGAGGTTGGCTGGATTTTTCCCTTTCCTGCATTTCCTCTGCCATGACAGCCTTTCCTTCATGTTTCTTAATATGAAATGTAGCATTTCCTTCAAATCTGAAGTCTGTATCAGGGTCCAGGCTGATTCATTTAACTGGATGTTGAGCCCCTGCCTTTCCTCCCCTGGGTATGTGTGACGCATGATACTGGCCCTCTTGAAACAAATTACCGTAACAAAACCATTTCAATCATTGCATGACTTAGATTATTTAAAAACTGTGAACATACATTGTGTGTATTTAGTTCCCATCTAAATTAGACCATTCCCTAATTAAGATAAAGTAGCTTTTGTCTTAACTTACGGGAATAGACTGAATAAGGGGTTTTTCCTTCTAGAAAAAACTGGATGCTTCCAGTCTTATGTGGCTGTCTCTGTTCAGACTGACTGACGCTGCTCAAGCTGACTGATTTCTGTTTGCCACCAAGGCAGGGTAGTAGCAATAAGGAGGCTTCTTCTGGCCTGACCCGACTTGACCAGAGGCTGAGGATTAAACTTTTCAGTGCTGGCCGAAAGGGCCTTACTGTGTTTTCCGCTGGGAGGAGGGTCTGTGGCACTGCGGGGAAATACTGATTTGGTGACCGATCCAGAGGCAGTATCAGTAAGTGCTGAAGAGAATACACTAATTCATGTCATGAAACCTTAGGGAGTTTTGGCAAAGGCACATCTTAGATTTTGTTACAATTAATATTAAATTTTACCTAAGATGATTCTCTGGGTCTGCTTGGTTACACAGGCGATGTGAGGAAAGCTGTTTACTTCTGAACAAGGTGATGCAGGGTTTCTCCCTGCAACTTTGCTTTCTAGAATGCATAAAGTAAAACTGTAGGTGTGGTGATTTGCACTTATCCTCATCCTTACGTTGCTGAGGGAGAGGGACGCCTGCTCACTTGCTTTAATATGTCCCTGGTTTTATCTTTTCCTCATAATGCCATTTACTCTTGCCAAGAGATTATGAGAGTGCAGAGTTGGGAACAATTTGGGTCACTGTGTCTGTGTTTGCAGCATATCAGGTAGTTAATGGGTAATAATTAATTTGAATTACCTCCTTTCCAGCTGTCTGCTGACTTGAATCTCATTTTCCCTTACGTTTCTCATCAGTCCTTTTTTTATTTTCTTTTTTTCCTTCCCTTGATCTCCAGAAAAGTGCTTCCTAAATGCACACTAAAAGAGCCCCATTGTGGATGTGTGAGTGAACTTGAACACTGTCAAGTGAAAACAGCTGGGTTGAACTGATACCCAGAGATACACTCAGTGAGCTGTCCTCTTCAGTGGCACCAGTTAAGATTTTTCTTAGTTATTGCTGCTATTCACACAGAAATTTAACTCATGGATAAGAGGCATTAACATCATTGCTTACCTTTATGGCTAGTTTCATACAAGAATAGTTCCATAGAACATTTGATCCCCTATTAAGATGTGCACACCATGAATTTTAATCATGCCAAAATTAAGATCCTGTGTTAAAATTAGCTAAGAACATGTTGAGCAAAGCCACCCCAAAGAAATGCAATGCTTGCAGTCAGCTCACATTTTCAGTAGCATACTTGAACTTCTAGAACATTAGCATGCTTGTGAAATTTAGGTTAACTGTGTAAAAATTTGTGTTGCTTTGCATCGGTTGCTGAGCTGGAATACACAAACATTATTTTAAATAAACAGTTTTGTTTGCTGCTGGGAATTTTATTAAAATCTTTTTACTAACTCCTGTTTACACTTGTAAATTCTAGTTCTTTCATATGCCCACATGAAATGTGACCTGGGCATTCCCTCCTTCTATTGCACATCTTCAAGTTCTTCAATTAGTTTGAAGGGTAGATATTTTCAGAAAACAAACATCTTTTTGAAATAATACAAATTGAGATTTCCGTGTGAAATATTGCTATTTTTCGGTTTTTACTGAGTTTTTTAAAGTGCAGTCTAAAAATAAAAAATAAAAATGCTGGCAGGTACTTAACTACAATAGCCTAAGAAAGTGTCTCCAGAATAACTAAATAAAAACAGACTTTAGCTAAAGCATTGGAGTAAAATGAACATATAATTCATCTGGGAAGCCACGTACTTGGAAGGTGGTATGCTATGGCTGGATTGTCCAACTTATCAAGGCAAAACACTTTGCTGTGTCTTTGTTGGAACTGCTCTGGAAAACCGCATTTTCCACTGTACAGGGGCCATTAAAACTAAATTACTTGGGAAAACAGTAACCACTTAATTATGGATATATTGGCACACAAATGTGCAGTAGTAAAGAATTCTAACTTTGTAAATAAATCAATGATTTTTAACACAAAAACTAAGGTTACCTATAAGATACTTTATATATTAGGATGTCTGAAAGTAACCATGACAACAGTCTGAGCATCAAGTTTATTTGCTGTATCTGTGTGTGTACATTTGTTGTTAACTGAAAAAAGAGGCATCAGGGACTACTGTACAAGAACTAGGAAAAATAGCTGTGCTCTTGTTAACTTACAAGTGAGAATAGAGCTATGTCCTTGTAGGTGTATTCCTATGCTTATGAAAGAAATTTTGGTTTTTCTGGATCTTTTTCCCATCAGTGTCAGATCTGCCTCTTACTCATAGTACTGTATTCCACTGAAAAACTACAAACTGTGTGTTTTCCTGATATCATTAGATGGTATATGAGATATTTTTAGAACTGGAATTTTTCTTCAATTTCACAAACGTTATGTCCATCAAATCAGACCTAAACTACATATGTATAAATGTTGGGGTTTGAGATAAATATATCTCCATATAAATACGTGGAGTGTGTTTTGTTCTGTTTATAATTACAAGGAGAAATTTGAAGTTGTAATAAAAAGAACTGTGCTCTTCTGTGACAAATTCTGTTATTTTGCAGACAATATCTTAATTTTAAAACTAAACAGTATAAAAGTAAACATCGATATATCACCTGTATTAAATATAAAGGCAATGAAACTCACCTACTTCAAGGATTAATATTTTTTATTATTCCTCACAGAAAATTAACAATATAGTGATAGCAAAAGTACATGTTGAACCTCTGACCATATGATTGACAAAAATATTGGGAGATACATTCAATGAAAAGGTGGCTTGGTTGTCCAAAAGCACCAAATGAAACATCCCAGTCTGTTGCTCAGCCTGTTGAGATGCAATAGAGAACCTGCAGCAGACCTAATATCTTTTTCCTGGCAATATAGGGCCATAAAGCATAAGAACCAGCATATTCAGTCTCATAAAACAATTGTATTGTGGCCCTACACCGTGAGAAGCCTTTTGCCATTTTAGCATACTCAGTGCAATAAATCTCCAGCTCTGCTTGGCAAATTATCAAAAACAATGTCCTACAAGTTGAGAAATTCACCAGATTATTCCTTTACTGTGATGTGAAGTTTTTTCCATTACTAATGAATTAAGTATTAAAATCAAAACAACTCGGAGTTCACTGTCCAGTCTGGAGTACGCATTTCTGTACAAGCAAGCCACAACATTTTTTTTTCTTTTTTCTTTATCTGTTCCCCCTTCTTTGTCCAAATGAGGCAGGGGATGGGGAAAGAACACACAGTAGCCAATGCAGTAACAAAGGCTGTGTTGATCATAATCTTTTATTTTACTTATTTTAAGGAACTGCCATCACATAGACAGAGAAAACTTCTAGTTAGAGGACATGCTAAAGCCACATGCCTCATGGCCACATACCAAAAGTGATGAGTTTTATACCTCTAACTTCATGCTTCAAGTTTTATTTTTCAAAGCAGTATCTCTGCTTAGAATGGTCTGCAAACAGACTTTGTTCCAATATTTTCAGCCTGAGCTTAAAGATACTATTATCACTGGTGAAGCGGTGTTTTGGGGTTTTTAATCCTGTAGAGTAGTTACAATTTCTACATACTTTTGATGTATTAGTTTGCTTTTACATTTTTTTCAAGTCTTATCTATAATACTTCCATTGTGTGTATATATATTTAATAAAACACACTATGTGTGATGTTTGCAAAAGTTCAAATTTTGACAAGTCTCTTTTTGGGCTCTCTAACCATAGCATCATAAATACTGGTTTGTAATGGCTAGATTTGATGAGCTATTTCATTATACAGGGTGGGTGGCTTTAGATTCAGAAAGTCACTAAGGAAAAAGGTTTATATTTTTGGTTAGTTGCACTTCTTTTATTTTCCTGGAGTGAACTTCAAGCAAATTTACAAAGCATTTTGGGGGATGATCTTCATCTCTTCTGTGTACCTTTAAATTTTGTAGATATGATTATGCTTCATAGGAACCGTCACATCCCACTTCTTGGGGAGGTCTGTTGATGTGTTTATCGGTAATTTTTTAAGTATTCTATGTAATATAGACCTGCTCTGAAGGATCTTTAGTAGGGTCTGTTGTGACAGGACAAGAGGCAGTGGGTTTTTAACTAGAAGACTGTAGATTCACACTAGATAGAGGGAATACATTTTTTATGAAGAGAATGGTGAAACACTGGAATGGGTTGCACAGAGAAGCGGTGGATGCCATATCCCCGGAAACACTGAAGGTCAGGTTGGAGATGCTCTGAGCAACCTGATCTAGTTAAAGACATGCCTCCTCCTTGCAGGGACCTTTAAAGGTCCATTACAACTAAACTATTCTGTGATACTGTTGCCTCTGCAGATAGCTAGAACATTTACCCTAACTTTGGGGAAGCTCAGGCTTAGCGTCCAGTATCCTTTCTGAGTGGTCTTGCTACAGAGCATTGCACAGCTGGGACACTATTATCATCTTATTGTCATTTTAAAAATCTAGGCATGTATTGTTCTAGATATTTTTACTTTCTACATGTCCACAAACAGAAAATGTTGGGGTGTTTATCTTATTCATCTTGGAAATAACTGTCTTTGAGCAAAGAACTAAAATTATTTTTTCCAGTTGACCCCACAAAGAGACAGTCACTGAGTGAAATCGGAGGGTGAAACTGGTGCTGTGTATGAAATATGCCCCACCAGCTCCAGCTTATCATTTCAAATTGTGAAGTATCTGCTTTCACTCCTTTTATTCTAGGACACTTTTGTAGCGAGCATCCTGGTTTTGTGGCCTGATTACTTGAGACATAATTTCAATTAACTTCACCAGCCCAGAACAAAATATAATGTACATGCCTTTTTAATGTCTGCAATGACAAAAGCACTTTGCTCTGCTTCTGGAAGGTATCCTGAAAAATGGGAATTAATAAATCGATCAAATCCTTGTGAGAGGCCCAATTTTGTTCAAACAAATTGGCATTAATAATCATTAATGTTGTACTAATGTCATACTAACACTAATTGGGTCCTGCTGTGCTATGTGATATGTGCCTGTAATAATAGAAAATATGATAGCATTTCACTTCCTCCCATTTCGCAGCAAAATGGACGGCTATGTTTATCTTAAATCAATCTTGCTAAACATGAGGTCTTTGACAAATAAGGCAGTTTCTTTATGTGTACAGAACAGACTCATGTAACCAGTATTTTATCATCACTGTGAGATCTGAGGTAGGTCTGAGTGTCACAGTTAAATAGTTTGAGATGTTTACAAGCAGTTTTGCTCTGAACTGTAGCCCCGAAGGCTGGGGATTTGTTGCCCTTTCCATGGGCACTGGCAGGGTTAGCTGCAGCATTTGACTGCAGTGGGGTTATTTGCCATTTGATACATCGGTTCACTGTGGCTCCCTGCCTCCAAGAGGCATTAAGCAATCACCAAAACCCCAAATCCTTGCTTCTTAGCACAATGTGTTGTGGGAGGGTTTGTCCTATATCCGTATGGTATTCCTGATTATGCCTTATTAGGCAGATTGTCTAAATGTAATTGGTATTAGAACAGACTTATAAAAGTAGTCAAGAATTGAGCAAGCAGTGTGGTTCCCCTTAGCTGGATTTTTATCACCCTGATAAGGGCTATATGTCCTTCTAGGTTACATATTTGGGGAGGGTGATAATTACTGCCATATCTTTCAACAGTGGGTCAGTGCTTTGATAAAAAGCTATTCTGTTCAGAATCAAATGACTAAGAAGTTATTTTTGGCTTTGTTTATGGAAGACAGTCATTTTGTGAGATTATAGCTGAAATCTGCAAAATAGATGAATATTTTCTTGGCGTTATAGCTTAGAGAGAAGCAGACAGAAGGAAGACCCCTGAAATCTTCAGTCAGTGTGGAGAGCTGGTGCTGGAGATTGAAGGTGTGAGTGGCTGTATGCAAATCCTCATCATGCTTTTGCATGGTTAAAAATTAACTCCTTTTACATACTGTTCTACATGAGGATGTAGCATCATGTTGAAAACTGAGTGCTTCAACCATCATTATTTTTTCATAGCATTGTAGGATTGTTCTTCCTGTACTTCTTTCCAACTGAATTAAGATTGGGTCAGGAATGAGGACTCCTCATTCTAGACAGAAAATTTAGTGGGATATTATTTACAATTGTGATAATATAAATTTAAAAAAAATGTCTGTGAGTTGCAGAAGTGAAGTGTTATGCAAAAATTATCTTAGAAAGACAAAATTAGATGGGAGAAAATGCAATGCCAATACAATGATGGAGGACAAAAGGAATATAGTTTGCCCAAAATCTATTTCAGGAATGGCTGATAGAGTCAGAATCATAGATGCACAGGGGTCCAAGGCTTATCCTGCTTGTCTAGTAGTCTGTTAACATAATGCAAATACATTAATGGAAGTACCCATTAACAGAAAGACAATCTGTGTAAAGTGTCTTCACCTTTTTCCATTTTGCAGTAAACTTAAATTCCGTATTAAATCAGAACTTTCTAGCATTCAAACAAACTTCAGGAAAAAAAGTGGTTTGCTTTTTCATGGCAAATCTAGCTCAGTTTACTACCTGGTTAGTACATTTTCCTCTTCATATAATAGAGTTCCTTATGCATAGACTGGAAGAATGTTATGCTTGTTTTCATAAACTTTTTTGATACCACCCTGGTTATGTGAGGAATCAGCCTTTGGGGTTTTTTCCTGTGGTTGATTTTGAGTGCATATCTGGCTCTGACTCAAATACAAGATTGTCAGAAACCAGGGAGATCTTCTTCCAGAAAACAACTCTGTTGCTAGGGACAGAAGGAGACGATGAAATGCAAAGTGAGGCAAATTTAGAATGACCAGGTCTCATATGGCTCAGGACCATGTAGAGAAGCTGTTGTCCCACACGGTGCTTGGCTGTTGTGACCTGATTTGCCCATTCTGGTTTAGGGGTTTTTTTAAAAAAGGAGATGATTCCTGACAACAGCAGGAACTGTTATATGGCTTCTTTCATGTTGAAAAGAAAATGCTGTACTGACCAGTACAACGCAGGAAAGTGGGGAAGGGGTAGGATTCATATCACACCTCCAACTTTTTCAGGAGGTGTGAATATAATATGTTTATGTGTGTTGTGGTGTATAAGAACTTGAGTTAGTTTTGTCTACTTTATACAAGTAAGGTGTTTTTTTTCTTTAAAGTTGTACTTCCTGTTTATAATTGTGACATGTCTGTCATATTTACTGTTATATACTAATATTTTATTTGAAAAATTTCTAAGTGCTACAAATTTTAGAACCATCATATTTGACGTAGCACTAAATGTGAAAATTTTTGGTGTAACCTCTCTGTGGTAGTTACTAGTATGTTCTGTGGGTGAAGAAATAATATTTTTGGCTTGTTCAGTTCAATAACTAAACAGATCCATTTTGAATTGAAATGCAGTTGCATTCTTTCCAATTTTACATATAAAAATAAGATTCTCAATCTTCAATGCCTTAAGTATGTTGTCATCAGGAGTTCTAGCTCATTTATCTGAAAATACAACTTTTTTTTTATTTGCAAATAATTTTCCTAAACTGAGGATAGTCGTGGGGAGGGAGGAGATTGTGTATGAATCCAGAAGCCTGGTAAATGTACATAACTATTTTTAGAATATTATGTTTTACGTTTTGTGATTCTAGTTTCCATCTGAATGCAGTTTGACAGAAATTACTGTTTCACTGTTTCATAAATTAGAATGCAAAATGTCATCAAATTAGTAAATTCTCTGATACAAAGCTATGTAAATGTATTTTCATTTATATATAGTATCTGTGTTTGTGTAACTATATATAATGTGTGTAGCCATCTAGTTAGCAACAAATAGTGCCAAAAATTTGTGGCTAATTTGAAACCAACAGGTGTTAGTAGGTGACAATCAAGACAATAGATCTTTCATTATAAAACAAAATGAAAGAGTATATTTTGAAGAAAATGTTTTAATACATTTAAATAAAGATTTCCTAATAATTCAAAATCATACTATTTCCATTTATTAAATTCAGTTCTTTAAATTGATTCACAAGTGCTTTATTGTCTTTAACACTTCCATTATAACATGTAATGAAAACGTGTAGATTAAAAAGAACATTTAATGGAATATACTGCCTTTCCTGAAAAGTAATTTTTTCAAAAGCATCACAAATAATATCCATTTTGCTTTTAGGTAAGCTGAGACATTTCCAGCTTTTTTTCATTGACTGAGCATTAGACTCTTTTGATAAAAGGTAAATCACAACAAGAAGACAAAAGTGCTTACTTCACCTCCTGTGCAATTTGGCTCAGACCGAGAGAGAGAGAGAGAGAGAGAGAAACTTATATCCCCACTTTTTGCACAGATTGGTTTGTGCCCGTGGGTATGAGTTAGTATCATGAGAAAGGGAGGCTGCACCGAATCAAGTTTAGGCTATTTTCCAATAAACTCCTTTGTTAGCAGGGGTAACGCTGACAGAATCTTGAGTTTAATGGAACAGCAAGAAGGAAGCTATTCAGTAGTCTCTAAAACAAACTTACAAAGAAGCATGTCAAAACAGGAAGCGTTTGCATAAAAAACAAACATCTGCCCAGTGGGAATTGAATATGCAGTTCACATTGGCAAAAGTTTCCCTTAGACTTACCTGTTCGTATTAGTAAGAGTCCAGAAATTGTGTATGTAAATGTGTCTTCTGTTCATCTCTGGTGCTGTTTCTAAGAAAATCTGTAGGCAGTTTCTTTCTCTTCCTAGACACAGACTGAAATGATATCCATCCACCCAGATTTTAATCATACTGCACCAAAATGCAGAATCACTACCAGAGATGTAGTGTAAAGATGTTGGTCCTTGTACCGGTGCTTTTATAGCGACACCTGTAGCAGCGGTTCTTTACGGACTACACCAGGATTTTTTTAAAGTGAATGAGGTATAGTTTTATAATGTGTGCAACACTGTAAGTGTTAATTTGGTGTCTTTTCAGGGACTTATATCCAATGTACAGAATTATATATTGCATACATCTGTCTGTCACATAATGTGGGATTTGTCTGTCACATAGACAAATCAAATGTTCCAATCAATTGGAACAAGATAAATGACTATTTATCAAAAGTGAGTTGAAAGGTCAATCAGAAGCAGAAATAGCTTCTTATTAGGAAAAAAATATTAGAAGGATAGTATTCTAGAAGCAGACTCTTCTCAATAGGAAATAGAAATTTACAATATTAAGAAAAAACCCACTGGTCATTCTTTTAATGAAATAGCCTTATGGAATCAGTCAAGGGTTTTAGCTATCCTTATTTACAATATTCCAGGACAAGGCAGTAATGGATTCTTAGAGAAAGAATGAAGAAGCCAACATCCTCCTTGATGTCTCACCTCAAATTATAAGGAAAAGTTCAGGGCTTTCTAAAACTGAAAGATTAATTCTTTTTGATGTGCTCAGTAGAACAAAAACATACTGCATACTTTCCCTCTATGTCTCTAATTTCTGAACCATGGGAAATAGTAAATGTTTTCTTTTGACTTTATGATTGTGCAGGCATCCCTTCAGTATTTTTTGCCCACCCTAGAGACCTATAGTCTGTTATCAATTGGGATTGTATCATCTTTCCTTGTTCTTTTTCTACACAAGAAGAAATATGTATCTCTGAATGTTTAAAAGTGGGTGTTGATTGGATTTCACAAGGGAAAAGTGCACTAGGCTACAAGGGTGAGTATTTATTGCTAATCACAAGTGGGTAGAAATATAGCTTACTAATTTTATCCTAATGCACTTCAGAGAGAAGAAATCCAAGCAGTGAAAATAAAAGCATCACATGTCCTCCATTATTTGCTTATGGAAGCAATAATACAGAGTAGATGGTATTGCAAACATGAACCAGGCCTTTTTTTCCATTGAAATCAGCGTGAGTTGATTAATTTCAGTAGAAGAAGGTTATACCAAAATGGTAAATATTGTATGTGCATTATTCCAAGACTCGTGAAACAATTAACTGCATGTCTCGATTCTATTTTTATAAATGCAAATGAAAATAAAAAATAGCAGTTAATATTTCTGCTGAGCAATGTTGACCTATGCATGCTTGGTCTGTAATTGCAATGCTGCTCACTGACTAAAGCTATGTCCTTGAGACAAAGCAATTTTTAAATTATATTTTTCCATGTACTTTTGTTAACTATTAGTGAGAAGTTCCTGTTCTTCAACCCAACTGCTCCCAACAAAAAAAAACCACAAACAAAACAAAACAAAAAAAAACAAAGCCAAGGGAAAGTTAGGGGTCTGGCAGTAATCTTCAATTGTTTGCCATGATTAAGCATATCTGGAAGTATCCAGAAGTGAGAATGAATGTAAATGGCATTTCTGGAGTTGTCTGGTTTTGAAATTCCCATGTCCTATATATAGTCAGGAATGTATTTATGTGATCCTTGTAAACCAGTTTAAAAAAAATAATATCCATTTGGGCTTTCAGCTTATGTGTCGAGAGAATTTCAGAAGAGATAGCAGGCTTTCTTTTTCCTGAGGTGAACCTGTGCTTCCTCTGGCTTTGAAGTGGGTGTTATGTCCCCTGGCATGAGATACTGTGCTGTTCTGTGGCTATCCAGTGAGTCAGTCATCCTGTGCTCCTTTAAACAGCCAGTTGGGAGAAATAGATATTAGGGTGCAGTTCATCTGGCCTGATTTAGAGCTTCACTTTCTAACAAGGTGAACTGCCTTCTAAAAGTATCAACTTTTCAACTCTGTTTTTACAGGACAGGTGATGGTAGACAGTGTCTGTCTTTTGTCAGATGAATCCCATGTTGCATGCTGCCATTATGTATTCTACCACTGCTTATTCTGCTTTGGCAACATTTTTAAGGTCACGAGGTCCATAACAAATGACAAAACTTAATTGTACTGAATCCATTGTCATCAGAGGAGGTGTGGGTTTTTTCTATCCTGATACTGGAAGATTTTGCTTCAGATAATCCAGACAAAGCAAAGGTCTCATTCCTGGCCTTGGCAGAAGACAGTCAAAGTCTCTTCTGCTTTCTTGTCTTTATGGAGAGCCAGACATTGTTTCTGCAGAAAGCACCACTGCTCCTTGAGTCGGCAGGCTGAGTCTCAGATAAGTCCTGTATCAATTGGTTTACCTTTTTCATTTGCCATAGGATCCATTTTTAATTCAGTGTTTATAATGCTTGGACTACTTTGTCTAAACGCAGTAAGTATAGCACACATAGGTCTCAGTGCAGGGGAAGGGTGAGCTACACCGTGTGTGCATGTATACAGATGTGTCTCAGACACAGCAAACTTAAAACATGTCATTGTTTCTAGCTTTTGTAATTAGACTATGTGGTTTCTTATTTAAATTCAGTCAGTATTGTGTCATCTACATTCTTGAGGATTCTCCCAAGTGCACGTGCTTCTTGAAATGCAGCACTCTTGCATCCGTTTTTAAGTGCCTAATTGTCATGCTGCTTTTTAGGGGTTTTTACCCCAGTCATGCGACATTTATCTCTCTTTGGCATTTGAATTCTGCAAAGGAAAGCAGGCCTTTTACTGAACATTTTTCAGGCCTAAGAGCTGCTTTTTTGTATTTTCTTTGTATTTGACCCTTTCCTCCTATTTTGAGTTCCTCGATGAAAACAAGGTTTCCCTTCAAGAGTTTGTTGCCAGGGTAACTGACACTGACGCCAGAAGATGAATACTCTAACTACTTAGGATAATGCCTACTTTGTGAGCTAAATAAAGAGCTAAATTGCAGAGAAGGATGTTGGATAAATGTGAAATATCAAGGGAGAAAACCCAGAATTATTAAGATTGCAGAATTCAGACAGGATTATTGCCTTTTGCAGCAGTAATGGTTGCATACACAGCTTGTATATGCTGCTCTGCAGCAGGCTCTTGGCTCTCTCCGTGCTGCTGATCCATTGAACAGTGTTGGTACTAGTAACTGCCTGGATAATATGTAGGGCTGTTGGAGTGAGAGGCAGGGAGGAGGAATTTTACAGACGAATGATGGTTACTGAGTTTGCAAGAAGTTTAGTATTTTGATCTTGAGGTTGAGAGGCTCAGCTGCTGCTGGGGGAGTTACTGCTGGAATACAGAATTTCTTGGCAAAATTCATGCACAGGTTGTGTAAATGAAGGAGAAAAACTTCTCTGTATCTAATACTGTACAATGGAAAGAATTGTTTATTTTGGTATTTGATTCAAGTGTGGAAGCAGTCTCAGTCCCTGTCCTCCCAAAAAGCTGTGAATGTTTTTGGGGTTTATGGCAGAAGGAAGCTTTCAAAATAGTTCTGTGATAACACTGAAGAGTATCATGAGAACGTGATGTCTACTGATGTTGCTGTATTTGAGCAAAATTATGAAAATAAATCACACAATATCAAAAGTTTTAAGCTCTTGGTTTCTTGCAGTTAGCCAATGCATTGAATAATTTTTAGTCAGTGGGGGTTACACCATGTCCATAACGTACAGATGCGATTTTCACAAACAGTGTTTCTGTGATTTAACTCTAAGAAATACAGCAAAAGTTGTGGTACGGACGTCTGTAAGTGGCTTGATGGGCTGAGCAATCAAGACTGCTCCTTAAAAATCTGTTTTCTGCTAGGACTACTGGGAGTTTTCAGGCAGATCCAGTAGTTTGTTCAGATTTGTTCTGAAGATATGAAATGCTTCTTCTTCTCCAACCCAATGCACTGCTAATTTTACCAAAGAAAACAAATATGAGTGTTTGACTAACCATAGACCAAAAACATAAAGATGGCGCAGACTGCATCTATGCTGTAGCTTACATTTACATTGAAGATCTCTTTGCTGCTCTCTGCAAAGGCTGTCAACACCCATCACAGTTGTGTAAAAAGAAAGATTTCTGCAGGTTGGCAGCAAGAGCACTAGCAAACTGCTGCTTTCACTTTCCATGAGCTTTTGTTATTGTAAACCCTTTTCACTCTGGAGGCAACAGAGAAGAGTCACACCATACACCATAAAAGCACAATGCAAAGCTGACTGTCTGTGATACCTCAGTGAAACGTGCCTGAGCACACCATCACTACCACCACCACCACCACCCAAAAAAAAAAGTCAAAAAAGGGAGCAGGAAGAAGCCTTTTTGAATGTTGAATGTGTTGTTACTGTTTTTATAGGCCCTGTAACGTTCTGCTTTGTTTTGAATACTTATTCGGGCTGTGAAGTGAGAGTCCAGCCTTCAGTGTGCCCACTGTGTCAGTGGTGTCACATAACACAGGATTTAGGGCACTTGAGCCCAGGTGAGTTCTATTTTTAGTAACAGTGTATTTAGTGAAATTCTTCTGTTTTATCTCACATAAGAAAAATAGCTTTGCATAGCTATATATACACTAACAACTAACTTAAGGATATACTCAAGCACTGTCAGGTATCCAGTGCTCCAGTGGGTTGCTGTGGTTACTCTGAGGTCAACAGCAGTGCTTTTCATGGACAACAGAATGGCCAAACTTCACTTGCAGTTTGTGTTCATCAGAACAGAGCTAAAATTATCCACCTACAAAATCATCTGATAGATTGGAAATGTCTACCTTTAAAAAAAGCAAATCACACCATTCTTTGCCATGTTCCACACAGAACAGTAGGAGAGGTTCCTGGCTTGTTCCCTGTGCAAACTGTCCTCAGAATTGGAGCCCCTGCTGTGGAAGTTACTGCCAGAAGAGACCAGGCAAAGTCTGTGACTATTTCTCATTTCTAGCTGCTACATGATTTTGCACAGCAGCTTTCCAGAGAAGTTCCAGAATTGATAGCTGAATGAATTTACTTAAACTTAAAAATTACACAAACAGATGTCAGTAAGATGTAAGTAAGAATTCATAATTCACATAGGACTTTACACCTTATTCATCCAAGTAATGATACTATTGGACAATGAAAAAAAATACAGAAAATGAGTGATAACTGTAGAAAGTCAGCTTTCTGGACTTTTCGTGGATTGAGGTGAAATTGTAGCGATCATCCAGAATCTTGTACCAGTTTTTGTAGTACAGACAAAGCTTTAGTCACTGCTGTTTAGAGTCTTCGTAAGTTTGTACTTGTGCACACTGAAAAGTTGACTTAGTTTGTAGCTTAATTAAAACCAAGTCTAATTATAGAATATAAAAGGGTCTCTGCCAGTTTCCCATGTGAAAAAATGGGTTTTTTTCCAAACATTTTAATCTTGATTTTACCTTTTTAAAAGGATGATCTAGGGAATTTCTCTAACTATAATATTACATCAAGTGTCTATGGATCTCATGGAGGGACCTTGATTTCTTACAGTCGTCAGCATGTTTATAATGAACTGAATTATTAGATAATTATTGTAGTTGATTGTACTGTCAATGTCCAGTGAAAACAAATGCCAAATGGCCTGCTATTTTCTTGGCATTGCCTATGCAATTTGCCTATATAGGCCTCCAAATTCACTGTATATTTTTAAAAAATTATGTTTATTTTTAATTCTAATTTTTCATTTTTTCAACTTATTTTTTTTACTTCAGTGAACATTATCTTTCTTTTTAAGCATACAGCTTTCTAAGCTTTCCTTAACAGCTTTCTGAAAAAGAATGACTCCTAAAATAGAAAAAAGAAGAAAGCCTCAATGCATGAAACACAAACTGTGGAATGATTTTACTTCTATTTTTTGCACTCTTTTACTACAGAGATTTTAAGATCCTGAAGTAACAATTGTTCAATTAATGCTGGCCATGTGTGATGAACACCTGAATGAGGCATATTCTGGTAGAACTAGCTGACCACTTGCACAGGGGTGTTCTAAAATCCAGCTATTTTTAGGATTAGAAATCGACATCTAACTTGGAAGCTTGAATTTTTTTCATTGCTTGTTTATATGCATTTGCTTTTGTGCCAACCATGTCAGTTGTCTTCACTCCCTCACTGCCTGCTCCCCATATATCCATACATTGGGTTATACTCCCTTTGGCTTGTTTTTGCTGTGCCAAAACAACCATTTTTTACTACCCTCCTCATATAAGAAGTTCTCAGGATTTTTTTTTTTTAAACAATTGACTGAATTTCTCCACATTATGCCAGGGAAGCCTCTCACCTGTGCGTCTTGCAGTTCACCTCTCTCTCTCAATGGGGGATGCTACTCAAGCTGTTAATTTCCTTATCTCTAAGAACAAAGACAAGGCAGTGTTGGTCAGACTAAAGATAGATTACCTATGATTGCCAGTGTGCACAGGTATGGAAAGATGATGTGCTGTTATGCTCCAGTGAATGCGGCAGTGCCTCAGCAGGGAGCTGCATTGACAAATGCCCGAATTGTACTTTGACATTCAGCTGTCTTCCAGCATTTGATTCTTCAGCTTGATGGTGCTTGTTGTTGGCACTTACCTCTCTAAAAGTGCTGGACATGGTATTTCTTTCAATGAGAGCTTCTTACAGATTAGTGCTTAAGAGTTTGGGAATTGCAGTGGGTGTTAAAGCATGTGTTAAGTCATCAGTGTGCTGGTAAAGCATGAGCAAAAGAAATTGTTGTAAGACTATTACTGTTAATGCAGCCTCTGAAATGAAATTATTTTTTAATCTATTTTATGTGATTAGTAATGTGGGATCACCAATCAGAAGCTGGATATCTGGATTTAAGACCTCTATTTTAGCTTTGCAGGACTCAGAAACTAAAGGTTGTATGTAAACTTATGGGGAGAACCAAAGTCACCTTGAAAGGCAAAGATATCATAACTGTCATCTTTGATATTCATTTTAGGACAGGATAAAGTGCTCTTTCCAGGCCCCTAACTCTTTCAGTTAGGTCTACGACAAACCAATTTGATTATCGTTTTTCCCAGTATATGTGTGTGCATGTAGTAGGAGATGAAGAGCAGACTGCAATTGATGCAAGGCCAACAAGAGAAGCAACATTGTTTTTAAAGACTGGTAAAGCCTTCTTGAAGTAGAAAATCTGTTGTGATTTTTATAAAGCACACTTCCACGTAAGGGGATGATGACAGCTTCCTTTAAGGAACTGTTGAAGGTTTTTATACCAGAGGATAAGTGAGTGTAATAAGTTAATTCAAATTAGCTGTCCTATGAGATGCTAACATAATCAGTGATTCATACTTATTTATGGAGGCATCTTAGATAGTTGGAAACAGTGCAGAACAGCCACATCAGCTTTTCCTTTCCTTGTAATTTATTCGTGCTTTCAACTGGATGTTATATGAAGATTTTTTTATATATGTACTGAAGATTAATGTTTTGAATCTAAATATTTAAAAGACAGGACAAGTAATGTGTAATGGCTCTATGAAACAGAAAAAGATGATTTCACAACAGTGAGTATTGAAAATTCATTACTGAAAATGGCTAAAAGTGTTTTGTCATATTTTTTCCATTTTAATAATGTAGCTTTTATAAAGTGCTTCAGTATAATAAGCTCAACAGTGGAATGCCTTTTTCTGCTTATTGATAGTCATGTTTCTGTATTCACAGTCAAGAAGAAGGAAATGTTTCTAGAAATCAGTGGTGGGTTTTTAGAGATTTTGTCTTTATTGCTTGGACTGTATTGCCTGTAGAGTCTTTGTATCCAAAGACTAGTATGGCATAGTTACTGTAGAAGTAAAAGTTTAGTAAAAGCATTCGGTACGTAAACGGCATCCTCTGATAGAAAGTCATGTAAGTATGTAAGTGAATATATTCGCAAATTACTATACAGTTTACTATGTATTAACATGGAAAAAGAGTTCCTGGAATCATATTTTATTGCCTGTTGGTTTCCTCATCGCTTTTTGACTTAGCAGAATTTCACATTTCGCTTTTAGAAAATTGTGTTTTGCAAAAATCAGAAATGCTAAACATACCATTAAGAAGCCTTATTTAGATGAAAATTGGCTTGCACTTCATTATAATTCTATGAATATGGTAATTGTCTGTGTGCTAATAGTCCTATCTGAGAATCGGTAACCTTGCCCAGTTCTTCCAGCATGTAGAGCAGAGCAAAGATATTATAAAAAGATGTTATATAAACAGATTGTCTCTATGTTTTTGTCATTGTAATGGAGAGAAGATTCTGAATCTAATGTCTTTGTGATTTGGTTTTAATATAACACAGTGGCAAGAATATTTTAGATGCTTAGAAAAAATACTGATCCAAATTTTTTTTTTCCAATTATCCATCAATTCCTGAAAAACAGTTGAGAATGTGAGTCTGTTACACTTTATTTGTGGCAGCTATGATTCAGCATGCCAAAAGTGGGGCCATAAAAGTATTTCCTTGATTCTGTATTCTTTGGCAGGAGCATAATGAATAATACAATACAACCTCTTTAGAAAAACACGTGCTGTCTTTTCACCCTAATTTTGTATGATAGTAATGTGAAGATTACTTAGTGCCTTTTATCATTATATCAAGTGGCTAACTGTTGAAATACAAGGCTGTTGCTATATATTACTGCTAGGAAGTAGAGCATGCATGTGTGCAGCCTCATGCCTAACACTGCACCTTTTGTCATTTCCACTACATTTAATTAGCTAATTGGTACTGAGATGTTTTCTTAATTTCTTTAATGTATGATTAAAATTTATTCAAGTGTTGCTGAAGTATATACCTCTTTTGCTTTAAAAAGAGAAAATTTGTCAGTCTCATTTCTATGAATATTTGTAAATATATATTTCTTTATGGAATGTAGTGTAATATATACACACATATAGGCAGTAAGGAATTTCTTTCTGTCTGACACAGAACTTGAAGATCATTCTCATCTTGTCAATTGTCACTCCAAAATAAAGACTTTAATTAAAGTCTGCGTAGTGTTGGGGCGGGAAAGGGAGGAGCGTGGAAGTACCTATAAGACATCAGAGCTGTAAAGTTGTTTTACTCTTTATGTGACATTCCTTTTCCTGTAGTATTTTTGCTGTAGACTTTTTGAGTTACTGTAGTGATGAAAAGAACCTTTTATAGCTTCTTCTCCAGATCTTCTATTACTGTATTCATGGATCATTTTTTTCATTACCAGAACACTTAGATATTGAGCCAATAATTTAAAAATGTCTCAGTTTAAGCACACAAATAATTTTAATGTATTGAGTTTAGTCTTTAAAGTTGACAACACCCTTTCTGAATTTGTAGTTGTCTTCCAAAATTGTTTTACAGAAGTGCAAGTTTTGCAGAAAATTCTAGTTGGAGTAATTTAAATTATGATGGCAATTAGCTTTATCTAGTGCCAGGGTGCTCTGTAGGAAAAGGGAGATGGTGGCACCTTCCTTGCTCATTTCTGTTTAACTGCACAAAGAGAAAATCCACAGTCCAACTCTTTGAGAGTGTTTGATGCATCAGTTACTGAATCTCCCAAATTTAGGAGAAAAAGAATCTCTAAATTTCTTTTTCTTTCTTATCTGACAGGGTTCATTTTTTTTATAATTAAAACATGTTTAGAGTGCTCCACACAACATCCAAAGTAGTGCACTATTAAAAGCTATGTGTAAGAAATTACTACTCCGGAATTACCTTGTGAAGTCCTGTCCTTTACATATTTATCTGCTCTTCCAAACCATGCCAATGGAACACTCTTAATTCTTGAAAGGATGAGTGTCCTTGAGCACAAACCAAAGCACACATTTCTTTATACATCCAAGCAATTAAAATTACTTTTAGTGTTGATTTTAACAACTTATGTGATAACAATCTTTCAGCATTTAAATTCTGGCAAGAAATGTGTCTCTATTTTGAAGCCCTGTTCTAAGTGTTTTAATTCCTGCTTTCCTGTTCAGAGTTTTTCCTCTTACACTAATCTCTCAAAGGCATAGTCTCCAAGACCAGAGGGTTAACCTGTCATGAAGGTGGCCTTTGGAAAAATGCAAAATGAAAATTTTGTGTTCTGAAAACTGGATATTAAAAGCATGTTTGAGAAAATTGAGGTATTTGTTAAAGTTAACCATGGCTTCCAACTTGCTATTCGCAGGTTGGGGTAGAAAATTGTACAGATAGTATATTTTGCCAGCTGTAAATACAAAATTTAAAAATCAGATGAAATTAAAAGATCTCTTAGAACAGATTGGAAAACCCTCTGTCATTGAACATCAGAAATAGATTACAGCTGAAAGGTCTGGACAATAAACCAGATCAAAAAACTCAATGTAGTGGTGGGGCAAGTTGCCAGGTACAGACGTCTGGGTCAGGGAACAGGGCTTGCAGAGTAGAGCTGTGGAGGTGACTTGAAAGACTTTGGTGTCACCAGTCATCACAGGTATGTGTTGCCCACGAACCCTAAGTGCAAGCTGCCATCTCCCACTGAGTATTAGTGTCTAACTTTAGTTTATTCTGCTAGCCAGCTCCCCATGGCATGCTCCAGCAGAGGTAATAATGTGGTGAGAAAAACGAGCTGTACTTGGCTGCTTTTGAGCAAAATAGAAAGATTACAGTGGTCAAGACTCTTGTAGTCTTCAGACTGGTGGTCTGTCACTACTGAGGTTCCACAGGGCCCCATTTAAGGCCCTGTTCTCTTCAACATCTTCATAAATGGCTTGGACACAGGACTGGAAGGGATACTAAGCAAATTTTCAGATGACACAAAATTGTGAGGAGCTGTTGACTCCCTGGAAGGCAGGAAGGCTCTTAGAGAACTGGGAAATCACCAACCATCTGAAGTTCAGCTAGGAATGGTGCTGGTTTCTGCACCTGGGATGGGGCAACCCTGGATGTATGGACAGACTGGGGAATGAGATGATGTTCAGCCTGGAGAAGAGGAGACTGAGGGGAGACCTCATTGTAGTGTACAACTTCCTTGTGAGGGGGAGAGGAGGGGCAAACACTGATCCCTTCTATGTAGTGATCAGTAACAGGACCTGAGGGAATGGCCTGAAGTTGTGTCAGGGGAGGTTTAGGTAGATTATTAGAAAAAGGTTCTTCACCCATAGGGTGGTTGTCACTGGAAAAGGCTCTCCAGGGAAGTGGTCACAGCCCCAAGTCTACCAGAGTTCAAGAAGCATTTAGACAATGCTCTCAGGCACATGGTGTGAGTCTTGGGGTTGGTCCTATGCAGGACCAGGTGTTGGACTTTATGATCCTTGTGGGTCCCTTCCAACTCAGCATATTCTGTGATTCTGGGATAAATTGTGTAATTTTAAATCATGACATTCAAGTAATGCTATAAAATTTAGCACTATCTTCTGCTTTCAAACTTCTGACCTGGTTTGTGAGATTTCTATGCACATTTCTACTCTATGAGCTGTGCAACCCTGTACTTCTGATGACTTCTAGACCTGTAGTGACAGCAGAACGTGCATAAATCTTATCTGCTGATGTAATAAAATTGAACTGAAAATTACCATGATAACGTTATCATCGTACGAATCAGCTGCCAGTCTAAGAGGGCATCACTTCTTTTTCTGAACTCTTTATGCTCCAAATGTTTTGTAAGAAACCTGGACTACTTGTTGCCATTACTGTTTTAAGATTTATGTGAAGAAGTTCTAGTTAGGAGGTGGAAAGAAGGCTGTGCAGCTAAAACTACTGTGCTGCTGCACAGCAAATTACATTCCCTCTTACAAATAATCTCCCCTTCCCCAGAGCTCAGTAATGCCATTAAGATGTTTTCCTAATCCTCATTATTTTAGTGATTGAAATTCTACTAGAGTACTGTGCAATTCTCCATGTGTTATCTTTGTTCCAAACTAAAACTTTGATAATATAACAAGATTATCAGTGAGAAAGTACAGTAGTGCATAGCTTGCAGCTACTTTGTCCTGCTGTTAAGTCCGCAAACATTACTTAGGTTTTACTTTCTTGATGGGAAAGCGAGGCATCCACAAATGCTGCAGGTAATAATAATGATGAACTAGTGAGTGGCTCAGTTAATTAGCAAAATCTCTTGAACACATAACACTAATAATGAATTTGCAGCTGCAGATCTGACCTATGTATATATGTATGTAGAGCTGTGCAGAGACACCCAAGGTAACTCTGACCATGTTAGCTCAAATTGAAGCAGCAGAAGCATGTTAGTCCAGCCATTACAGGGTTGCTAAAGAGTTACACTTCTTACCACTCAATCATCCCACTCTAAAACAATACTATCACAAATGGCATCAAACCAGTGAAACATGTAGCTATCTGTAGTAAAACATATAAAGGAGCTGAAAAATGTTAACTGCCCCATTATCTATTTGGAGAGTAAAATTACAGTTATCTACAGTTAGTATTTTCTTTGTATTTCCTTGTTAATGATTTCATATATTCTGAATATGTAGTTAATAAGGCACTCATAGTTAAAAACATTTTTCTTGATGGATACGTACTATGAAATTACTGATGCAGTTGCATCCTGTGAGAACTTTACTGAGGTTCTAAAATTATTTCTAAACTAATAACTATGACATTTCCAAGCTATTACTTTCCACAGTAAGTTGGAGAATGATAAAGAAAATGTGGTAAAAGTATCTGCTTCAAATTAATTTACCATCCCTTTTCTATTTTTTCTACCATGTTGGAATTAATATGGATCACTAACATGTTTTATTTGCAGCAGTTTGCAGTAGGAATGTCAGCTGTAATAGTCTGCGTGTTCTGTGCCTGCCATGGTGGCAGGGGACACTCTGAGAAGTTGGGGGTGGCACCACACATCCCTCAGGCATCATGCCACTTCTGTTCTACCAAACTTTTTGAATTTAGGAAACCAGCCCATAACACTTTGTGTTTGTCATACACATGTCATGCCTATCTCCAGAGGGGTCAGCAGCTCCCGTGTTGTATTGCAGTGCTCCTGTGTTGAGGAAATGGTTGCTGTGGGAGCAGTGGCTTTCTCATGAGGATGTCCAGGGGCTCTTGCAGGGGCGAAATAACTTTACAGAATCCAGTGCTCTTGCAGTTCGATTTCTTTGATCTTTCCCACAGTTTCTTATGTATGCAGCAAGATATATTTATATATATATAGATAGATATAGATATATATATATCTGTTAGACATAGAACTGTTAAAGTTGACAAGGTACTGCTGCAATAAGGGATACTAAAATGAGAATGTGAAAGGCAATAATGCTCTGTAGTATGCACTTCTAGGGTGCACTCAGATGCTGTTTAATGGTGATTGTCTTACATAGGGTAGAAAACTGAGACCAAACACTATATACAAAAAGAACTGCTAAAGAACAAGTAAATTCTGCCATTTACTACCCTTAGGCATCTTTTCATTTTGCGAATTACATGAGATGGAACAGCTATTGCATATCTCCTCTCCAAATTTCAAAATTTTCTCAAGGCCTCTAGGTCTTCTTTGGACTTTGGAAGTTTTTCCGTTGTTTTCTAAAATGTGAGTTAAATCAGCTCTGAACATTGGATATGGCTGGGACCAGATAATTGCAAGCCAAAAGTTTTGTAAGGTAAAGAAGAAAAGGAAGCTAGTCTCTGTTGAGCTGTAGGAGAATAAAAGAAGAGTCTTTAAAAGTTAATGTTACTGGATAAAAATATTACTGCAAGCATTCTTTCAGATCCATGCTGTAGGTACAAATGTAGTCTTGATAATCAGTTTGTGCACAATGCTTATTACATGGCCGTCCAGAATCCCATGTGTATTTTATCTTATGGTAACAATACTTGAGTAAAGATACTGGCCCATTAACAATCAGACCCTTCCAAGACGATATATGTAGTGAATGGTATTCTGAAATTCCTTTATGAGAAGTAGCTGTACTTCCTATTTTTATAAATGCTCAGTTATATCAGAATTTCTCTTCCCAGAACTGACCACTTTTTGTTTTAATGCACAGTATATTAAGGAAACTTAAATTACATACTATGAGAAAAAACTGTTCCCTGGGGCAACATTCTTCCAACACATTGCTAGAATATGTATTTTTAATGACAGAGAAATTATAGGCTGTCAAGTAGTCATTTAGCAAGGCTAGAGTGTTCTGAGTTTCTGCTGCCATTCTTACTGCTATAATAAAAATACACATAGCTAAAAAGAAACTTTTTTAAAATACAATTTGATAAAAAGAAAAAGGTGCTTCAAATCTAAACATATGAGCTGTAGAAACTGAAAACAGGGTAATGTGAAATACAGTTTGGGATAGCAAAGCAATTTAAAATGAGTGTAAAAATTCTATCAATAAAATACATAAGGGGAGATTCTGTAGTCTATCTCTACCCTGGGAAATAAAACCAAAGCTGAATTTCATGTTATGGTAGCACTTTCGTGGCAGGGTAAGGCAGATTGATATGAGAATCTAATGCTGAATTTAGTAAAGCATTTGTACACTCAAAGAAGGGTGGGGAGAGACCATGGATGGCTCCAGTAGTTTACAAAATCCAACTGCAGCCTTCAGGGGGAGAAACAGTGTCGTCTTCTCCTCCTTAAGAAAATTGTTTGCCATCCCAGAGAGCTTGTAGGAAGGAGCTGTGAAAGGAGACGTAGAGTTTCTAGACATGATAAGTCATAGTCTGCATTTTTCTAGTGTTTTTCTATAGAATCTGACAGCTGCCTGCACCTACTCCATCCACTGTATGTCATTATTAATGTATGGGGCTATCTCGCCATTCATCAGTGTTAGACTGAAATTTGTTGAGAAAACATTGAGACTACTTGGCATTTAGTTTGTATAATCTCCTTTTCTACAGAAACGGAATTCTTGCAGTTTTAAGATACTTGTAGACATTTCTGTGATGGTGTGGCCTATGTGAGCAGCCCTGCACTCGGCTGTGATGAGGTGGAGAGCAAGGAGTAGAGCAACAGTATGTGTCAGGGAAGAAAGCTGCCTAGGAAAGGGCTGGGGGCTGTAATGCATTATACCTGACATGCTGTGGTGGAAAAAGCATTTTTTTCTTTTTGCATCTACGATCTATCATAGTGAAAAGTCTCTAGAGTCTAGCATTTTTATGGCAGTGAAATTTAAATGTTCAAGAATATTAGGGGTTATTTTGAAGTCAGTTGGGTATTGATAGAAGTTCTCTTGGTAAATGTTTCATGCATTTGAAATAGAGAACTTTAACTTCAGGACAAAATTTTAAAACAGAGGGAGAAACTATTACATGCACATCAGTTCATGATCCTGTGGTGGACTGTGCATGAATTTGTCTTTTTTGTAGAGGAACAGTCCAGAAAGCATATGGTTAGACACCAGTGGGATCCTCAACCAGGCCATACAAGGTCATCATAGTATGTGAGAGACTGTTAATGGCATGGCAATGGGAAATATGAAACATTTCAGCTAATGTAAAGGGATGTGGAGAATGCCTATCTTTTGGACAAAATTTCTGCAAATATTCACAGGAGGCTGTACTTGATTTCTCTTCTTAGTTTGTTTTTGTTTTTGGTCTCTAGAAATTATTTTAAATGCTGTATAATATTAAAGGAATTAGCAATGGAAAAATGTATTTCTTAAGAAATTAATAACTTTTAGAGAATTTGTGGGGGTTTTGATTCATCTCAGAAGGGATAGATGGAGCTCTTGCTGCTTTTTTACAGCCTTTGTTCTTTATCTTCTTGAGTAATCGAAATTCAGATTTCACACGTATTTGATTTTTTGAAATATATTTTCATTAAAAGCTTGCCAGTAATGTGAGCTATGTATATTTTTGAGATATTCATTAAAGGAGATTTCTAACAGTTTACATGATATTCTGACAGCTTACCAAACCTATCAGTCAAAAGCAGATGGCCTGCGTTGGTAGGATTTTTTGGTTAAAATGAATATATTTTCAACATATGTATTTCTTTTATAATATATTTGATAATGAGATTTTATTCTTAAAAATCAGTTAATCAACCTGCAATACCCTCCTACAGTTCAGCTTGATGCTTGAGCACTCAGATGTCATCTCTCTGCAGTTCATTTCAGCAATGTATTTGATTACACAGCAAATTAAATTATGTCATGTGTCAGACCTAGAACACAGAAAATACATCTGTATTCGTTTGTCTCTTCTTCAAACCCACTTACTTCTAGTTACCCCTTGATGAATGTATCATATTCTTAGACATCCAGATCTCCTTGGTTTCAATCCTTCCCCGCTTTTTGAATGTGGCTGTGTTGGTCATCTCAACTGGAGGAGAGGACATGCTACCAGGGGACTGTCTGGATCATGGTGCAGTCCAGCCAAGACAGGAAGGAGGAGAGGAAGGCCACAGAGAGTTGGGGGAGACCCTGCGGAGGCTGAATCAGCAGTGCCTTGAAGAGTTGTCACCTGGTGGTCACCAGGGCTTCTCCCATGAGTTGCGACATTTGGGAGCTTTCTCAGTGGGTTGCCTACATCCCAGTTTTCACAACTGCAAAAGCAGTAAACAAAGTGCAGGACTGTGGCCAGGGCCCAGGCTTATGAAGACTGCAGCAGCTCTGATTTCATGCGGATTTCAGCCTTTTAGGCAAGATAGGAAAGCATGAGATGCCAACAGTGATGCGCAATCTGTGGCATGACCAAGGAAAGCTTGTATACCAGGGCAGAGGCACAGCCTCGCTAACTGCCTTGATACAGACAGCGGCAGTGTCAACAAAATCAGCGTCTAAGGGCATTTCAAAATGAAGACAGTTCCTCTTGCCTGCAAGGGTAATGTGAGCACACAGTTTGCAAATATTTTTATGTATATTTATGTGTATTTTTGGTAATTTACAATGTGGCAGAATTAAGGCATCATCAGTTATATAGCTACAGTTTCTAGCAGTTCAAGAGTTTACTTATTTTCACAAAAACTTTAATGCAAGCTTTTGTATATCACTTGAAATAATATAGGTGAGTAACAGTTTTTAAACAATCTCTGCTCAGTGGTTTGCCAGGAATAGTCATCCTGTTTTATAACAGAGCAACTTAGTAGATTAACTAGTAGAAACTATGCTGCAGGAGTATTTTAAATAAAGATTTATATGCATAAATACATAGAGAGAAACTGCACTTTTTCTGACATGTTGTTGCTTTTAATAGCATATTACCTACATATTTATTTACATCCAACAAATCATGAAGCAATTGATTTAAACTGAAAGCAGTTTAGAAAATTTTATCTGTTTTAATGCCTGAACTATTAGAAATATATGTGTACTGTACATGTCAAAAACTCTTTTTCCAGTAGCCAGCTAATACAATGTTTTTCCAGTTATGTTCATTAGAAAGAGATGTGACTAAGAAGAAAAGGTTTATCTGGGTTTATAATGGCTTAGGTTTTCATGGAGGAACTGTTAGCCAGATCAGTCTGTAACTGATACCAATGCATTGTCATTTTAATTCAGATTTTGGGGGAAAATTCATAACAACAAGTTTTGAAAGGACAGAATTGAAATGCGCTCTAGATTTTAAATTTGCCCTTTTTTATTAATTCATATACCTACTTTCTTAGATCAGTGTAATAAATTGCCTCGTGGGTTTTACTCCATCCCTTGTAGGTTTCTTTCAATATAAATACAGAGGGAAAATTGAGTTGGAACTAAAAACCTTTAAAAAATATTTTGGTTTCTGTGGTTTTTTTCCATGAACCATCCTGAGACATCAGATTTTTTGGCAGCAGAAAGGCTTGTTCTAAAATTAATTTTATTCTCATTCATCTAGAAAGACATGCAGATTATTCTGCTGTATTGTATAAATCGTTCTCTCAAATTTTCTGTCTCATGGTCTCTTTTCTTAAACTGGAGTACTGATTAGATGAATGTTGTTAGTAAGTGTGAAGAAATGTTTATGATTTCTTTTCTAAAAGCATCTACCCTAGAAGAAAACTTGAGGAGACCTTGTAAAACCTCTTCACTGCTTTTACAAGCTTTGTCATAAAATGCTTTGAGTTGGAAGAAAAGGTTACCACACTTTAAAAAATCACATTACATCAAATTTAGCAACTCTAACTGTTTACAGTTTGGATGGTACATGTAGATAGCTTAATTTCAAACTTAATTAAATTAGTACTACTCAGTACAAAATGAAATACATTATCCAAAATCAAACATGATAACTTGGTATTGGAAAAAGTTACTACTATGTACATTCAGGATTAGAATAGAAAGTAGGTAAACTGTTAATTAAGTTTCTTCAGAAGAAAGTACATCAAGTTTGGGGAGATGTTTTAAAAATGTAAATTGGAACAAGATAGATAAATACAGATAGCCATGTACTTGTGCAATGGTTAGCAATTTTAAATTTATTATCATTTTAATGGTATTATATGTAATAGTATGAATTTATGCTCATTTCTGCTGATCCCTGTTGTATGAGAAGTCATTACTTTTAAATCAGTAAGACTGGAGAAATTCCCTGTCAAATACAGTTCTTCTTACCTTCCACTTCACTCAATATTACAACTGCAACAGATGTCATGCAAACCACCTGTGGATTTCTTGTACCTGAATATTATCACCTTTCAATTCTACAGCAGTTTTCAATCATTCTATGGATACTGACCTTTGTCATGTTGATATCCCCCATTCCTTATTGTCCTCTGACAGGAGCCTTTTTATCCCCAATAGCTCTCGTGATTACAGCCTTTACCTGATATTCTTCTCTTCTGTCTTCCCTACATTTCCTTTCCCTCACAAAAGGAAGAGCGATGATTCTTCTCCATCTTAGTATCTTAACTAGGTGATTTCAAGTCAGGTTCTGAGTCTTTTTTTTTTTTTGCTTCCAGGGGTCACAGCCGGAGGGCCCCTCTTGGCTGAGCAAGGATGACCTATCCCTGCACTTCCAGCCAGCCAGAGAGCATGGCAGTTTTGTCGGGATGCAAGGAGTTGTGAGGTCTGCAGCAGAAATAGCATTATACCAATGAGCACAGCATCAGTGCAGTTACATTGCCATAAATCCAATAAAAGAAATAGGAAGGCCAGGCCTGAGCTGCATAAAACCATCTTGCTTTCCAGGAGGCTATCCGGGAGTGCTGCCCCAGAGACGGACACACGTTTTCATTCTCACTCGGCTGCATCGTAGGGGTGCTGCTGGCACGCACGGTTTGGCTGGACTCCCAACATTTTTTTTTCCCCTCTGTATCTCCCTGCTTCCTTCTTCCTTGCAAAACCCCAAGCGTGCAGCTTATAGTCACCATGCTGATGAAAAACAGGACCTTGGAAAGCAGCAGATCAGCAGCTGTTTTGTGACATTTCAGCTAAACTTAATCCTGAGATACACACTTCCACTTCTGCTGCTTCAAAATCCGCTGTATCTTAATACATTGTATTCTACGTGTCATTGTGACTGCATATTTGAGACGGAGGTGCTTAAAAGACAACATGAATGTCTGATACGAGTGCCCATGTTCAAAAAATTCAACAATTTAAACTCAGCATCAATCATTGGTTTTTCTGAATCAAAAATATTTGGAAATGGAAAAATAAGTTACATTTCACCTAATTTAGGAAAATTTTAAAAACAGATGTTAAAAATAAGCCATCAGTTAACCTGAGCTTCAGGGAAGCAGCTGATCCAAAGACTTTTGTAAGATCTTTCTGCAGCTAATATTACATTGTCTAAATTAAGGCTTTCTTTCGATACCAAAGATAATAATTCTTTGAAATGTTACTAGCTTTTGCTAATTCCCTCTGCTAATAATATAATTAAATACAATTAAATAAATGCTTTAACAAAAGATATGAAGTTTTTAGAAATGCAATACCTCTAATTTCAGTGTTCAGTTAACAGCCTGCAAACAGACTGTAAGCAACTGCTTTTACTTTAGCCTAAATGCCCTGGCTGTTGTTTACACTCTGGTCAGTTATGTGGATTTGCCCTTTCTGTGTCTAAATGCACAATCTTTTTTTCTATACTACTCAACTCTTCTGAGTTATCTGAATTAGGCAGCAGAGAAATCCTGGATCATCTCCATTTGTCCTGCTGTAGTAGTGCACATGAGAAAGCATCTTGATTTATCAGGTTTACTGTATGAGTGGCACTGAGCATCCATGTCAAACTACAGCATTTGCACCCCACATCTCTTTACAGATCCTGTGCTGGAGGTATTTCAGCCAAGTACCTGTTAGGTTTCATGCTTCATATGTATGCATAACTCACCACATAGGGAGAAAGAGCCTCATCTTGGCTTTAAAGGAACTCCTGATGTGACCCTGGCAGTCCTGTGGGCCTCCCAAAGGGCCAGCAAGTTCCCAGCTTTCTCCCTTGAACTGTGGTTACTGCACTCCATTGGTGTGACTCAGTTCCTACTCTTCTATGAATGGCACATGCCCTTCTCAGGGCTGCTGTGGGGATTCTTGGAAAATGGCTGTTTCCTTTTTAGTATGAAGTTATTCTGATAGAGTCTTGATGCCCAGTGGCCTTAGAGAGTAGCAGTAGTACTTTGAGGAGCAGAAAAATATGAGGAAAGAAGCTGTGGCTGTACAACATTCAGGTGTGACATCTGTGCTTCTGGCTCTCTGAAGATGTGGGCACAACACGTAGCTGAGGGGAACTTTTGCCACCCATCCTGACCCTTGCCTTTTTAAGAGTGAAAGAAAATCGGTCACTGTAAATAGATAGGTGTACTGTGCTTAATTCTTTAACCTCATAGATTCCTCACCAAAATTACTTTGTACTTGTAGTAATGTATCTGACTGGAGATACTTGCTGCTCTTACTGCATCTACAATAAATAAGTGGCCTTAAGACCATATAAATGGTCTCAAGAAGGTTGCTAATTACATTAGTCTGTCTTTTGGGAGGATGTATTCAGCCAGAAAACTGTATCTTCTTGAGGCGAGTGTTGATTTCTGCTTTTCAAGTGTTCTATTGTCCTTGGAGTAATTAATCTTCGTGCTTAAAGGCAGGTATCATTCCTTTTGGTCTGCCCTCTTCCTAGCCTTAACTGAGTATAAATCATCAGATGCTGCATTAAAGCATTGACATATTGCTTTGTGAAGCAAGATATTTTACAGTATTTGCACAAATTTGAGTATTTTGAATGGCAGGTCTGTGATTTCAAATACCTTCCAGTTAACAAACAAAATAAATAAATGTGCAATAAGGTAGCAAACAGACCATGAATCTGAATCACTTCTTGTTTTTCAAGCTGAATTTTTCAAGGAAATTAGTTTACAAACTAGATTTTGATGTCTGGAGTCCATCAGTCTCTAGGAGAAAGAGTTGTAATTACATTCTGTCTCAATTTATGCTGTGTGTCTGCACTCCTTTTAGAATTTTTCTTTTTAATTCTATTATATTAAACTTAATTTTACATGACAAGTAGCAGAATCATGCAGATAAGTAACAGAAGAAATACAATTTTTCTGTAAAGACCCTGCATTTTCTCTAAGGAAGCTCTTCCACAATTTTATCAGGACTTTCTCACAGATTTCTCTTTTATGCTTTCTTGAACTTTGAAATATAAGATTTTTTTTTGTGAATGATGAAAAAACTGTACTATAGTTACATATTCATCTGCAGTTAATTTTTCCCCTGATTTGAAATCATGACTGTCTTAATTCTGTTGATAAAATTATGCTTTATAATTTTAAAAAATCTGAATAATCTCAAGAATAAGATGCTTTACAGTATCGATGTTTTCTGTTTGACATTGAGAACAGGTAAAGAAAATGTTCTGTGTATGCACTCCATCCTCGGTTGCTGTGAAACAATTAACCAAGCTGTTTATTCCTGATGGAGATTGTTTATTTGTGGTAGACCTAGGATTTTTTTATCCTGACAATGTTTTTCCTGCCATTGAGTATACTGGAACTAGAATTTTTAATTTAGCATTACATCTATATTTTATCTTTCAATCATATTTTGCTAAAAAAGACAGTTACAGGAGCTCTTTAATTTTTTTTTTAGATGAAATTGATCTTTTCTGACAATGGTTCCATCTGTTCTGTGGTAGAATAGTTGCTGGTATTCATCATGAACTTTTCATCCTCTCTTGATAACTTTGCAGGAACTTTGAAGTTTATGTAATATTTTAAGAGATGAGATGTATTTTATATAATAAAACTTTTAAAACTCGATTGTCTTTTTATAACTTTAAAAAATCATTTTCTTTTAAAAAGGGAGGATAAGCTCAGGAATGGCATAGCTGCTTAGCTAGACAAGTTTTAGTATACAGTAATCTCCCCTTTAATGAATAGCACTTAGTAAAACTAAATTTTCTCTTCAAGTATGCTTCTCTGCTGTTCTGTATTATTAATGCCCAATGAACTTGTGATCCTGTGCTTATTCATAGCCACTATTCATTAACAATCTTCCATTACAGAAAAGGTAAGAGTGAAACAGTGTCCTTTTATTATATAAAGTCAGAAGGGTGTATATGTAAGAGTGATAAAATAAGATACAGCAAAAAAACTGTGGGCAAGAGAACAGATGTTTTTCTCCATCACTTCGAGGATGCCCCATGTTTTTGTTTTGCATCGGGCTGGGTATGCACAGTGGTGAAAACAGCTCTAAATCAGGTCCTGGCTGGTTGGTATAACCAGTCTCACCAAAACGGGTCTGTGAAAAAGGTAAATGTGGTCATAATATGACAGGAAAATATTGACTGGAAATCATGAGGTGATCTTGAGGCTTTTGCAGGAATGTCCTCTGCAGTGTTGGTCACCCACATTCAAGTAAAATCAAGTCCAGCTAGCATGTGCTCAGGGCATCTGGAAGAGTGTTCCTGTACAATACAGCTGGAACTACCGGTCATGCTATTTTGGACACCATCAAAGAAACTGAACAAAATGTGAGTTTAATTATAGAGAAACTGTCAGTACTGTAAGACAAATGCTGTTCTTTGTGTAAAGAAAATGCAGTGATAAAGTAAATAGTAAGTGCAGATAGTATGCCACTTTTAAGAAGTGCGTATCACAGATACTGCCACCTTTTTATTAGTAACCCATAAGGTATGTAGTCAAAATAACAATATGTATTTATTCATTGGTAATTCAAAGACAATATCTGTGACCTGAACTTTATGCTTAGCACAAAATAATTTTCAAATAAAAGATCTGGTGTTCAGTAAAATTGAAAGGAAGATTACTCTTTCCCTGCACGATTAGTTTTCTTAAAAGCAAATTGCAAACTGAAGACTTTTAAGTTGCTAATATGTCGTCCAAGACGCATCAGACTTGAAGGAGGATGAATAGTTTTAATTACGTGCAAATAGATTCATTAAGAGGAATGCAAAGGTCCAACAATTATTCATTTTCTGAGATTAGATTAAGAATATTGTGTTTAGGATCTTGTATCTTAATGGACCACTTTAATTTCTGTTTATAGCTATTATTCTATTTCAAAGGCACATTAATCTTCTTCTTTGTGAAATGTATCCATTTATCTTAACAAGAGGAAATGTTATATGTTCCTAGTTATCCATGCAATTATTTGCAAACAGTGGTGATTTAAATTTTAAGTTGGCAATAAATAGATTTTACTTTATACTTGCCATTGTTTCCTTGAGTATCTCCAGATACTGCTGAGCATGATAAATTCTCTTTTGTAGAAGGGAAAAATGACTTCATAAAATAGAGGAATGTTAAAGACATTTATATACACCTTTTCGGTGTCATCTTTTCAAATATAATCCTTCATTGTTTCCTTTCCTGTGTGAATTTAGCTGAGTTTTAGTTTAGCTTCTGATGAGGAGACCATTTACACACATGTACAAGACTCCTTTTGTATGTGATGCTAATACCTCTTCTTATACATAAGATATTTTACATACGCACACAAGTAGTACATATAGCTGAGAGTTCAGAAACAAACTAGGATGCACCCACTTTGGAGTATTGTACTTGCAGAAATACATATTGACAAGTGGTGGTAGTAGTAGTGTGAAGACTTTAAAGTATGTCACTCCTGATTATATAGGTGTAATTATGATCAAACCCCAAGCCTATTACATCCAGTCTTGTTAATCTAGGAAAACATTGCGGTCTCAATGGCTTGTTAGTTTCAGTTATAGTTCTTGGCATATTCCCCCACGGTTGCCTTGTGTATTGTATTTCTCAGGGGTACTTGACTATCATGATTACCAAAAGAGAGAAAACACAGTAGCAGAAAAACAGCCTCTGTGGAAGGAAAAAATATTGTAAGAACACTCAACGTTATTGTCTTGTGTTAGTCAACAATGTCTGTCTGAATTTCTTCAAAGATCTGCTTATACTGTCAGATATCACAAAAACAAAGAAAGAAAAGACAAATACTCCCTTCTGATCTGTCTTGCTGGTTGTATTGCATCTCTCTTTCACACTGTACCAGTTTGAAGTTCAAGTCCAGGATCCTGATGCAGCTCCTGTCTTTAAGTACTAAGTTTCACTTTTAGAGACCCATAATTTAAAAGCAGTGTATGAGAGGACAGCCAGGAAGCTGCCAAAAACAAGCTATGGGATGGAAGGAGGCATCCAGAAAAAAACAGTCTTCTGTGGGTTCTAATCTGTAGTGTTATAGTTTTAGAATTGCGATTAATTTATCTTTTCAGTCAAATCTTACCACCAGCCTTCCACATGCTATTGATGCTAAAATAGCATGGGACATGTGTAGCAAGTTAATGTCCAACAGTAATTTCCTGGTCAAGTGTGTGGCAATGGGTTTGGCCGTACTGGGATGAAAGGTAGTTCATGTGCTTTCAGTGTAGCAAGCCTTTGTTAAGGATTTCAGAGTATTCCTGTCACCTCCTCTGCCTTGGACATTCAGTAGTTTGAAGTTTATACTGGTAAGGGATTAGCATAATAGTGATACTCCTGACATGTAATAATATAAATATAAGTATACATCACTAATAATGTAATGACACCACATTTTTATGAATTCTTCCTATTCATTTGCTTGCTGCAAAATCTATGCAGAGCTGAAAGAATTTTTTTGTGTTTCTGTGGCAGAGAATGTGTCAAAAACACGCTGTTTGACAGAGTAAATTCAAGGAAGTACAGGAAGAGCAAATCATCAGGTGTCCCTGTTTCTCCTGCAGGTGGATCTGCAAGAACATTAAAAAATAAATTAATCTGAAATGCAAGGGGATTTGAAATAAAGTAGAACTTGAATTTTTAACACCATGTGTTCAATTACATTAGCTTTTATTTCATATCTGTGGATAACTTATTTCCTCACACATTTATTCAAAGTAGCTTGTATTTTTGCAACTGATTTTTAATTCTTTGGATCTATTCAGAGCATTTTGGGGAGACAGACTGCTCTGTGATGCATTACTATGTGACTGGTCAGATGGAAGAGACATGATACTGCTCATCCAATTTAATGGTGGCAACACACAAGCCTTTCTGCCACTCATATTGCACTCACATACATAAAACCTGGTCTAGGTGCTGCCCAGCCAATCACTGGCACCCAATATTTACATGTTTGTAATGAACATCAAAAGAAACAAACTTGACTGAAGTTAATACTATGAGAAACCTTACAGCTTCTTTCTAGTATGTACCATTTTATTTTTGTTCTCTCAGTGTAAGTCACCTCTAGGGATCAGAGCTAAATTACTATTTTGGCTTTAAAATTACTTCCAATTATGTGGGCTGAAACACCTCCCTAAAAGTCTCCAAACTGTGTATGTAATCACTACTTTATATTTCAATGTAATTTGAAATAGCTTGGATTTTAAAATGGAGTTCATAAGGGCAATTGTGAGTACTCTTAGTGGCAATACTGAAGATAGTTTCTGTGCATCTGAAAAGTTCTGTTTGCTATGGGCATCCTTCTGTTGGCATTTCCACATATTTGTGAGCTGGAGGACTAGAAAAATTATTTTTCTAGTTTTGCTTTGTCTATTCTGAAAGTAGTTCATCATGCCACACTTTTTTTTCTTTTTCTCTTTTTTTTTTTTTTTGGTGGAGGGGATGTTCTTAGTTGCCTTTTTTAATTCATAGTTTTCCTGCTTTGTGATGGTCCTGATTCTTTATTAGAATTTCCTCCTATTTTTGAGGCAGTGTGCCTTCTCTCTTCCTGTAGACCTACATTTTTTAAATTTCGTTCTGAAGTCTTTCAAATTTACAGAAGTTTTTTCTGCCAACTCTTGGCTAGTTTTAGGCATAAACAGACATTTCCGCTGTTTTGATTTGTGCTTTACAAAGCAAACTAATGAAATTAGTAATGTGGCAGGACTGTTAAAAAATGCTTCCTACTTATGTATTTATTCATTTGAAAACTTGTATGAAATTTGACGTTTTTAATGAACCTATTCACTGTAGATGTCACCAAGGAGAAAAAGCTCTGATATTGTTTATCATAACTTTTTCTTAACTTATTCTTTTTTTTAAGCATATCTAACTGTTGTTCATTCATAGAGTTTCAATAACACAAGCCACTGAATATTAGCCATCCTAAATCTAAAACATTAACTTCTCCATAATGAAAAAGCCTTCCCTGTGTTATTTGGAGATCAGCCACTGTGGTGGATTTTGTATTTTCAGGGTGGGAATTCTATTAAAGAAACATGGAGAGTAATGTAGGCTTGCTTGTAGAGAGCTGATGTTATTTCTTGAACAGATGTTGCCGAGTGCTCAATAAAGATTGACAGAGAGGAATAAGCCTTCAGCTGCATCAAGGCTGAACCACCACTGTCTGAGGCTTCTCGAAAGCTGAGGGGGGGAGAGGCAAAAACAAGACCTGCCCTCACATCTTCCCAAGGGGGCAGTGACCACTTTCCTGACAATCCTTGAGTGATGTGTTCTTGTAAATAGCGGGGTAGACCATAGGCAGGGTGTCTGTAGATGCTTCTGGGCTAAGGTATGCCTCTCTGTGATGGCTGAGGGGCGGCTCTGCTCCTCACCTGTTGGTCATGGATATGATATTAGAGAAACCAGCCTACAACAGATTTTTTTTTTGTTTTAAACTGGGAAGGGGAATCCTGCAGAGATTTATATCTTTTAAACATGTTCAGGGAAGGAAGGGGACAAGGACACGGATTTGAGCAGTGTCTGAAAAACATTTGTGGAGAAATCTCAGTTCAGTGCTTTACTTAATTTGTATATTTGAAAAGTAGAAGATGCATTGGACAGGTTTCTGCATCCAAGCAGAACAGAGTTGAATTTTGGCATGCCTCCTAAGTCTTTCTCAGTCTGTAAGGTTCCAGTGAGGTTTCTTGTATGTTATTGACGTACTTACGTAAAGTTGCCTGGAGAGGCATCAAATGGTGATTTGTCTTGTGCCATTTTACCACCAGCTAAAAAAGCAACCGTTTGTTCTCAGTCAGTGAAAGCTGAATTTGAATGTTGCTTCCTTGATGAACATCCTCCAGAAAATATGGTGTTTGTACAGCTTTTTTAAAAAAATAAAACCCCCAGATGTTTCTTTTTCTGTTCCGAGGAGTCTGTTAGTTGTTTCCTGTTAGTGGCTTTTGAGGTGTAACTACACCAGTTACAGTTGGTGAGAGAATATAAAGGCATTTCATTGCATTTCATTGCAGAGCCCATATATTTCTGCAGCGCTACAGCAGGAACTAAAAGTATAAAACAGAAAATACCAGAAAACAAGGCTCCAGTGCAACCTATCTCCTTGGGTAATGGAATTATTTCTTCATATGTCTTCTCCTTTGCTGTGATTTCTTCCTTTTTCTGACACAGAAGTTAGTACATAAACAGATGTTACATCCATGACTGCTGAAGATTTAGCAGATCAGTTCAGCTCTTCATCTTGTGATATATTGAAGAGTGTTTGACTTTCTCCAAATGTGTGTTAACTTCGAAGTGGTTGATTTTCATCTGGCCAATGGATTACGTTCTCTCCCTGTGTCACTGTGGGCTACACCTTGCATGAAATGAATTGTCCCTTTTCATTTGAATGTCAGAAGAAAGATGCCTGTTCTGAAAATGCTGGATGTTGTGACTGGAAAGGAAGACCAAAACCAGATCTTAAATTCTTGTAAGCTTGATATCCTTCCAGGTCCAGCTGTTTTCAGCCATGGTCTTACAATGCCTGTGTTGCATGTGAGCAACATGTAACTCGGGGTCTTAATTTCTTAGAGTTGATAATGACCACTCAATTGATATTAATATGATTTTCTGGAGATTTTTTCCCAAGCTTTGTGTTTGTTTATTTTCTTACAAAATTAATATATTTTTTCAGCTGTCAACAAGCACAGTCTTGAAGGTTTTACAATGTCTGGATTTGTTTATAAATCAGCATAAAATACAAATTTATAATACACAAATGGTTTTGCCTACTTTTTGCTTTCTCTCTCGACTCTCACAACTTTTTACAAAGTGGGCAGATATCTGAGGAAAGCAGATGCGGAAGAAAAAAGCCTTCTATGTTTTCATGCAGGTTTTAATTTAGAATGACTAATTCAACATGTTACAGAGTTGCCTCTAAGAAGTTAGCAAGTAATTACAATAAGGGTTTGCCTTGTTTCAGAGACTGAAAAATATGATAGGTCTCAGAGAAGATGGAGGTCGTGGTGCAACACTAGACTTCTTCCTTTCAGAGTTTGCCCAGTCTAAAAATAGCTGGTTTTGCTGTTGGTGAAAGGTGCCTGTGAAGGAAGTGAGAAGTGACTATGACACTGTAGTAAATTGGTTTCATCCTTATGTCTGTAGAAGCTGTAGAGTTTGGTCTGTGTGAAGGAAAACCACCTTTCACATACAAAGAAACAGAACAACTTTGGTATCAGACACACCAAAAAAACCAAATCAAACAAGTAACAAACAACATTGTTTTATTTTTTAATACTTTGTTTTTTGTAATCCAGACCCTTATGATCTGCTGCCCTAAAAGAAAATCAAGTGAAGTGTCATGATTGTCTCTGTATGCCACATATGTTTACTTCTAGGTGGGTATTTAAAATCTGCTCCTGTCCTTCTGTGGCTTATGACCATTTTGGTAGAAGAGAATGAAAGGTCTCTTGTAAAACATTTTCTGTGTTTTAAAAACTCCAAAGCAAACACGTTTACTGCCACTATCAAGCTAATCAGCTGGGAAATGCTATATGTTATGGGAACTTGCAGATAGCATACATAAGCATTTAGCATCTGCTTTGTTGCTCTTTTTTGCTTTTCAAACTTGTTATCTCCATGTACTAGCATAAAAGGTAGAGATCAGGAAGAAATCAGCTCTGGCAAATTTAAGGCTAGTTCAAATTCTGTACATCTGCAATCATTTCCTAGCTGGACCTACAATTAGCCATGAAATCCCTGCCATCTCACTCCTCATTAAAAATCAGCTTTGTAACTACAAAGCTATACAAATGTTGGAGAAATAGAAATGGAGTAGTCTAAATCCTAGGTTATCAATCCTGTCAGTCACTGCTAGGATGATTATATCTGCAAGTAACATGAGGATTTTAACTGGAAATCTGCAAGTTTTAAAACTCAGGTGGTTTTGCCTCATTTAGATCATAGAATCATACAATCATAGAATCGATTGGGTTGGAAAAGACCTCAGAGATCATCAAGTCCAACCCTTGGTCCAACTCCAGTCCCTTTACCAGATCATGGCACTCAGTGCCATGTCCAATCTCAGTTTAAAAACCTCCAGGGATGGTCAATCCACCGCCTCTCTGGGCAGCCCATTCCAATGCCTGATTACTCTCTCTGCAAAGAATTTTTTTCTGATATCTAACTTCAGTTTCCCCTGGCAGAGCTTAAGCCCGTGCCCCCCTTGTCCTATTACTGAGTGCCTGGGAGAAGAGACCAAAAGTCCTGCTAGCTTAAATAATTTTATATCTTCAAGGAATTTATATACTTTCCTACAGAAAAGACTAGTGCAGTTGTTATTCTCATTTCTTTCTTTCAAATACAATAACATTAAGTTTTTCAGTTTGTTTCTTTTTTCCAGATTTTCCTTTTCATGCCACTTACCACTGCTACTTAGTTTCTGACTTCCTACTTTCTCCAAAACAGTCAGTATTGTAACTGAGATGTCATTAGTGTTTAAACTTGATTACTCCACCTTTGAAGTGGATCAAGCAGAAAGCATTCTAGCCAGCTTGAAATTATTACTTGAACTGCTCCAACATTAGAGTTTAGTTGGTTTATTGCTTCTGTCTGGCATTCTTCATGTTTTCTATATTCTGCACACTTTTCATTATTGCTTTTTCTTGATCTTTACAAGTAGCTCCTGTCCTGGAATCATTAAAAATTACTAACTAGACATAAACATATTTTCCTGAAGTAATGTATCTTTTAGATGTATCTGTGCTGTTAATTTTTGGATGCAGTTGTAAAATAGCAGTTGTGGACCTTCCATGTTCTAGTACATCTTGTACTCAGACTTGCCTCACGTAATTCTTACAGAAGATCTACATTCCTCAAACGGAAGAGACACAATGTCCCAGGTCACTTCAACCTGTTAAATTGTCTCCAAGCAGCTTCTTTCTAGTGTGCAGAGAAATACTTGAAGATAAAAAAAGCTGTAACAGAGGAAATCGCCAGAAACCCAGACAATAATGGCACCTCTAAACTTATCATCTTGACAGCTAATCTGATGAGATAAAGGCTGACAATAGCATCCAAATTCAAACACTCTGACACAGAAGTGGTAGAAATGTAGTCAACTACAAAGGGCATCCAAGTCCAGAAAGATAAATCTCCTCAGATAAAGCAATAAAATTACTCTCAAGCTCCTGAGGGTCAAACAGAAACATTACGTTTCTAATTACACCATTAAATGTCATAGCCCTTTCAGTTCTGTCTTTTTAATTCTCATTGTGTGTTCGCAATAACCCGCATGATTTTGCCATAGTTACTAATGTACTTTCAGCATTATTGATAAACAAACACTGTTGCCTCTTCATGTTATGACTTCAGACTGTGGTCTCATGAAACCTTAGCGTGCTTTATTAGAAGAAATAATGTTTTGAGATTGCCAAGTTTGTCTTTGAAGTTACCAGAATAACTGCCCCTTTGCTTGTACAAAACTTGTACAAAGTTTTTCAACATGTTCAGTCTTTTTTTCTATCCACATAAACCTTTTCTTCACTTTTATGTTTCAGAAGATTTCTATGAACTGGTAATTTACAGACATTCAGAAATTTTATAATATCTGGTATGAGAATGCTCTTTATTTGACACCGAGTTCTTCCATTATACATTAAAAGAGTCCTTCAATACGGAACCAAACTAAATGTTTGTTCATGTTCCTTGCTTACTGCATGTATTGCTCAATTTAAGAGACAAGAGGAAAGTTAGGAAATAAATGAAACAGGATAGTAGGTTCATAAAAAAATGAGGAAAACCCATATCTGAGATTTGTCAAGTAATCTCTGCTTCTTCATAGAGGATATGGGTTGATACATCTGAAGTTTTCCTTGCAAAGCCCTCATTTGTATTACAGAGAAACCAAATAAATTAAAAATTTTTCATCAGGGTTTTAGACATTTGTGTGGATCTTAGACAATCTCTGTAAGGATTACCTTCACCTCTCCAAGGATTTTTAGGTATTACTGGAGGAGAGGAAAAGTAGACTTGTGTTTTTATTTTATATTCTTTTAAATTCTATTCTCATCCACTATCTTCCCATATAAAACAGTGAAATAACCTCCAGCAGAATTTGTTATGCTATAGTGTTTACTTCTACTTCTCTGTCTTTTTTATACACAGTCTCAAAACTGATGTGTCTATTACAGCAGACTGTATTTTGCCCTGTGTTAGAAAAAAATCTAATATAAACTGATGTTTATGTACCATATTGCTCAGATGAAATGTCTGCGAAATACTCCAAAGTGCATATTTTAAATTTTCTTCATTCTTTACATAATCAAATTTGACAATCATATGCCCAGGAAATATTCTTTCAAATTAATGGCAAGACCAGATTTGTGAAAAAAATACTGACCTGTTGTGGATAAATTCATTTTGAGAGGGCATTTTTGTTAGATAGGGACATGTGAAATAAATCCTTATACTGATTTGTGGAGCCTGAGGAAAATTTACTTCTTTGTCTCTCAAAATTGACTTGTTGAATGATATTTTAGCAAGCATTTTATATTTTAAAAAGAACGTGTTTGTCATTGTTATTTGATGTGTCATATAAAAGTGTTATTGGTGTCATATTTGTTGTACTTTTGTTCCCATGTTCTGATTTTCTCATATTAATAAAGAGGTGAATTACATAGCACTTCCAGCTTTTTATTTTTTCTTTTCCTTGCATCTATTGGTGGGTGTGTTGTTCATCTTTTACTGCTGAGATAGGTCACCATATTAGCTTTGAACATTTGAGCTTCCTGAAGGATTTTTTTTATATACAGAAAGGAAAACTAGCAGACCATTTAAAATCTCAAAGGAGTACTCACAAGCAAAGATTGAGGAGAGCAGGAAATACAGCATTTAATTAAAGAGTCATCACGCTATTTTAGTACTTGGGCAAACTAAATATGAGATGTATAGCTTAAAGACTGGAGCTTATCCTTGGGGTCTTCTGTCAGAAATCACACTTTATGCTGAAACCAGATCTTACTGTAAATAAGATTAATTTTTACTAACATTGTGTATAATTCACTTTCTAGAATGAATTCATAGGTTCATGCATTTGGTAATGTGCTTTGCTATACCTAAAGCTATCTATTTTGCTAGTTGTTTACCACCAAGATTTATCTGATGTTGAAGCATTGCTTAGTCTACTTATTCCATTACGTACACATAAAAAAAGGAGGAAACTATTAACATCCTGTCAGAAACAAATTTGAAAACCCAACCTTTAAAAACCTCCTGTACCAATTAATTACATTTTTTGAAACATTTGAACTCATTTGAAGGCAAAAAGAAAATGCTAAGGAAGGAGAGGAAGAAAGAAACCACTGTCTTTTCCAGGGCCTGTGAAGAGTCTAGGTCCAATTTTGATTTATGTGGACTATAGAATGTCAATGGCAACTGCTGTTTGAATGCTACATGGCAATAAAAAACATAGAATAAAAACTATAGAATAGAATATAGAATATTTTCAATTCAATATGCATTACATCTGCAAGAAATAGGAGGAGGATTATTGTGCTTGGAGGATAGAATGAAGAATGCCACTTTAGATCCAAAGAATGTGTGAGGAAGAAAATCTTGAAAGGCAGAACAATTTCTTTTCATCTTGCTGGAAATTGTTCCATAAGGATTATAAAACAGTAAGTAAAGTGTTCATGTTCTATTGTATTGCAGATTTTATACATACTCATTATTCGTTATATATACATGTGCAAAGAGGTGGAACTAAAGCAGACTTTCTTGCATTCTCGCTGCAGTGTTCCACCAGACACACACTTATTTGGATGGTAGTACCCTGGAAATGATTATTTTAATGAAATCACAGTTTAAATTGGTGATATCAAGGAGAAATCCTGAACAGTCAAGTGATTTAGCTCCAAATTAGCAGAGAAGGATTTAAATGCCACCCTGACATCTGATCGCATCAGATCTTGGAAGCTAAGCAGGGTCAGACCTGGTTAGTACTTGGATGGGAGAGACCTCCTGGGAATACCGGGGACTGTAGGCAGTCCTGAGGACTTCCCTGTCACCGTCCAAGCTCACTCAGCCGTGGCAGATGAACCTTAGGACTTAAATGGTGGGGCCAGTTCTGCACACGCTGTGCCTCACCTAAAAAATCCACTGCACAGGCTCAAAGGACACACCCACGTGGGGAGAGCCCTTCCCAAATTTTAGTTTGTGAAGCCTAACCATGAAGCAGAGAAGGAAGAACTGAGAAGTATACTTGAATGGTTCTTCTGATTTGTATGTTCTTCACAAATAATCAGACTGAAGTACAAACAGTACATAATCTTTCTCATCTGTCTTCTCTGGTACTTTCTTTAGCAGAAGAATACTGAGCCTTAAAACATTTGGAATGTGGAGGAAAATAGAACGTCAGGCTTCCAGCATCCAACTGGCTTGAAAACTAGCTAGACAGAGCAGGCAACCTTTCAAACTGTTGCAAATGAGCAAAAAGTAGAATATATAGTGCCACTTTTCAGCTGAAACATTTTCACTAGCTCAGTTGCTTTAGAATGTCACTTCTAAAGTAATTATGTTGAGACTTTGAATGAGTTCAGTCAACATTCATATTTCCTGCCTTGGGACTTGTGGTCATAAAGTAAGAAGAAAAGAATTAAAATTGACCGCATACATTATTGTCCACGTACAGTTGTCCACATATATTAGTAAATAATCAGCCAGACTATTCCTGGGGTATGTTACGTGGCAATGACACTCAGCTAAATGTCACCTAATTTTAGGTGCATAACTAAGAAGGCTAATTTAGGATTATTGAGTATCTGCCAGGACTGTCCATAATTTACCAAGACAAATAGACAACTCCAGCAGACAATTCACATCTTAGCAGAACTGAATTTCCTTCAGAAGTTTTTCTTTGACTTTACCAACTGTAGTGGAACATGCAGAGTAACTGTGCCCTCTAGCCTGGGCACCCTGGGACATGAAACTAGTTTTAGATTAATCTAGACTGGAATTTTTTCTCATATGGAAAAAGTCAAACTAGGCTTATTTATTGTGCCACCGTACTTGTCACAGAGTTCATCATTTGTTATAACACACAATTATCCTGGTGTGTTTTATCTGAGGGAATTGTTAAATCTTTGACTCTTGCAAAAAGTGCTCCAAAGAAGATGCACTATAATAGAGAATAAGACCAATTCTGATCAGTTTTGAATCTTGATTTTCCAGTGTGGCGTGTGTTGAGCAACAGACTTAGATGACTGGCCTCTGTTGTTGAACTTGGAACATAGAATGATAGAAGTCATTGAAGGCTATTTACTTAGAAAGGTGTTTAGTCATATTCCTATTGCTTATTCAACAAGAGATAGCCTTGAGTAGGATCATACTTCAACATTTACTTGAAGCATTTATGTTATTCTGAAACAAGAACTGCCCATCTTTCCTGTCTTGACAGGGACAGAAAACTTACTTGTTGAATTATGGTGTCAGAGGGCCAATCAGCACTATACCAAAGCAGAACTTGAGAGCTTGTGAAAATTGCCACTGTGTTAAATATGTATTGATTTTTGCCTTATATTTCCTGCTGGAAGAGTGAACTTAATTATCATTCTCTTGTGTTGTTAAAAAAGTAAGAAGAAATTTTAGTAAGAGAAGTTTGATAACTGTATTGTTCTGATAGTTGATCAACAATAACAGTTGAACAACAAAAGCGGATTCTTCACTTATTTCACCATCAGAAGTTGATCATAATTTCTGCATGTGAGTACACTGCTTCTTAGGTTCTGAGTAGTTTGATAATTTTTTAGCCCGGGTGTTTAGTTATAGGCAGGGCAGAGGAGTGTGCATTCATACCTCTAGAGCATATACTAGAACAGGTGTTCATTTTTATTGTGTGTACAAATGTTGGAAAAATTCTGAATAACTTTTGCATCCTTTTTGTCTGTCTGCTAGCACTGCTTTATGTGCCTTTTGTATTTCTTTCCCCAACAGTCTATCTGTAGACAGTAAAGGAACTGATTTGTTATCCTCAAATTAGTTCTCAGACCTCCAAAGTTCCATAGATCTTCTATGTTTAGAATTGTGAGGTGCTCAGTGCTCGTAGCATTTGTACCTAGCAGTATCTGACTTGGTAGAACACTTGAGTCAAAAAAAAAAAAAAAGGTATTAAGACTAGATAGGGCTAGTTATGATAAGGATAATCTTAAGCAATTTACAGATGTTGGTGCCTGACTAAGCTTAGGGTGGATTTTTTTCTGGGTTTATGGTCAGGATATTGTGATAACTATCAACCAAGGACAGGGGCAAGGCAAAAAGTTTCTGGTGTTTCTTTACTTGAACTTCTTTTGTAATTTTTCTTTTAGAAGTTCTGAGATGGCAAATTAGAAACCTAGGCTGGAGTTTATCAATGTGGAGTATTTAAATATAAATACAGATAAAGTCTTAGCTCTTGAGGGTTATTAAGTAGTTACATACTTTTTGCAAATGTAGGTTCTGCCATTCAATCAGTGTATTATAGAACTGTTTGAATTTAATCAGTGCAATACAATCATTGCAATGTGCCAAATGTTTTATTTCTGATTGGTGTCTTAGTGCTTGGATGTTTGTAGAAGACAATAAATTCCTAGAACCATAAATTCTTGTGATTATGAATAATGCCTTTCTTATCATTGGTGATTGATGAGTTCATTGACAGTTTGAAATAATGAGCTTCAAAATATTGAGTAATGAACTTCTGTTAAGGTGCAGAAGCAGTTTGGGGTTGGGGAAAAGATTTGTTTTGAAAAAGAAACCACTATCTTTTTTCTTACAGAAAGAGTTCTATATATGACATTCCAGTTGTTAATTTTGCCTACAACTCCATGCTGAATATTTTAGAGTGGTCCTAAAGGTACAAAAGGGTAAAAAAGGATTGAGAGGTGATCTGATAATCTGAAGTGGTTTAAAATGGCGTTTGGGTAAGATGCCAGTTCAGATGGTAAAGGCAACACCAATTGAAATACCTTTCAGATACTGACATTGCCATGTCTTACTTGGGGTGTATAAGCAAGGGTCTGCAAATCTCATGTGGTTATAGTCGTCAGAAAAGTATACAATGTATTTTTTTTTGTCTCAGAGCTGGAAGTGAGTTTCCATTCATTTCACAGTTTCAAAGAAAAAAAAATCTAGACAGTGGGTCATGAACATCTTTCATAATTCAGGCAATAGACACATGATCTCATATAATTACTAAGCCTCATAATTCACGATAGAAATAGAACCTTCCTTTGTCCATTTACGCACTGATATCTTACTCCAACCTTCCTGATAAAAGAACTTTCACATAATTTCCAGTTTTCATCCTCTCTTTAGCTTTCAGTCATATGATCTTATTATGCCTTTATTTCTGAAGAGCTGACTGATGTCAGAGATTATGGGTTATTCCTGTTACACATCTCTAAAGCTGCCTTTGAGAAGCTGTATAGTGTGAACTTCAAATGAAGATGGATAACATAACTTGTGTTTTCCTGACCTTGAGTCTAGTGAGATTTTAATCTTCTCTTAGGTCATCTGTCTTAAATGAATAAAAAATATAAAGTTATATTCAGCCTTTCAGCAGAAAACATAAAGGTGAATTCAGAACTGTCATTGTTTCTTTTTCAACCTAAGTAATGGGTCACCTGAACACCCCACCTCAGAAATAAGGTGCATATCCATTTATGGTGACATATTTGTGTACATCATCTGATGAAACAAATGAACAAACAGGGCAGCAAATCAGTTCCTGCAGGGTCAGACTGATTAGATCCTAATTTGCTACTAAGTCTTGCAGTTAATTCCTGAATATGATTGTGGTGGTTGTACCAAAATTTTTTAGCAGTTACACTGTTATAAGTTGCTTGAACAGCATATAGGCAAATATATCTAATCCTAATGCATCAATATAGCTCCTTCTGTCAACTGAGTACCTAGATCTAATAGGGTAATATGTAGTATGTTCGTCCAGACATAATTTCACTGAAATGATTCTAAGTAATATTTCCTTATTTCCATACTAGATTTATTGAAGTCTGTATCAGTCATACAGTCAGGTTTGGAGGGAGAGGTATGGGAGTTCAAGAGCCCTTCAAGCCTAAAATTACTGTTGTCAGATTTTCTGTTCTCTCTGGTTCACTCCAAGTTCCCTAGAACTTGACCAGTTTTTGAAAATTTGTTTAAAATAATATGAACAGTCCAGAGATACCTTTTTGGAGGCCACAGATTTGCTTGGAAATTTTAGTTGCTTAATTCAAACATCTGAGAGGATGGGCCCTCTGCTAAGAGAGCGTGGAAAATGTATGCTTTTAAAAAATGGTTTGGTTACCCATTTAAACTCTCTGACCTGGATATATATATATATATATGTAAGGACAGAGGCAAGAGCTGCTCCACAGGGAGCGGGAATTTAGTCTGTCGGTGCAACTCCAGAGACCAGACTGTCTAGGAGGCATCTGCATCACACCCTCCTTTATAATTGTAAAAATAATAAAATAAATAATATACACATCATTAATATAGTTGACTATGCTGCTGAAATAGCAAGATATGACTTGGAAAGTCTAAGAATAGTCAGGAGGAGAGAAGGTGCTAAAAAGGAAGCAAATCCTTATTGTTAATGAAAGACATAACCAAGGCTTTCTTAGGTTTTAAAATAATGCCTAACTTTAAATAAAAAGGAGCAAAAAAAGAAGTAGCATTTATCCCAAATCAGAAAGAAACTGGTTTTCCCATCCCCAGCACTTCAGCTGACCCTTCAGGGCTGCAATAGGGCACACAGAGAATTCTCCCCAGCACTGAGAAACAAAGCCACCTTCAGAGCAGCTTTATTTTTTTTAAGGCCTTTGAAAACTCAAGTACTACTCAGCAAAGCATTTTATACTGATTAGTGTGAGAACAGAAACAAATGAGCTGTACTTGTATGTTGAGGTTGGTTGTATGCTGACCCCAAGCAAGAGGACTGAGTCAGATTTAATCGTAGCATAGCAACAATAGAGTGGAGAAATGTGGCTCACAAGCCATTCTGATCAAGGCAGTGGTGAAACTCTGTATGGTTTAGGATAACATGACAATGTTTAGAATGACTGAGACCCACACCCTTAAAAAGTTATCTGGAAAATGTGTGTATTTACATCGATTCCATATTATGTTGTCAAAACCAAATTAACAGCATAAATAATTCTGTGGGCTCTGCTTACTGTCTTCAGGGAACTAGGGGAAAGAATCACAGGTCCTTAACCAAAGTAGCTATGCTAGCAGGTGGAAGTGGAATTTCTGTTTTGCTTTATTTTTTTTTCACTACCCGTGAAACTCTACAACTTTCAGGAAAATCGCATTTCCCTAATGCGTCAAAAGTGGTCCTAAGAGTCCTGCATCAGATGGCATCAAATTCTATGCACTGGAGTTTTCAGTGAGCCCATAATGTCCTCAATTATGTAACTTACATTAAGTAAGATGTGGCAGAGCTTGAAAGTCATCCAGAAGTGGAGAGTGGTTTTTACCTTTTATTTTCTTGCTGTTATGCCTCATCTTTTCCAGTGAAAAATGTTCCTTCTGGTTTGTGTGGATGCAGCTTCTAGGTCGTTGTCCTAATGTGCTCTTTTTCACAGTATGGATCTCCACAAGAGTCTCTGTTTCACTGCACCCAATCTGTGAATCTCAAAATAGGAACTATGTGCTTGATCTCTGCTCCTCTAGAAATGATGGGGCTCAAAGCCCCATCCAACCTGGCCTTGAACACTTTCAGGGATGGGGCATCCACAGCTTATGTGGCCAACCTGTTCCAGTGCCTCACCAGCCTCACAGTAAAAAATTTCATCCTATGTCTGGTCTAAACCTACTCTCTTCCAGTTTACTTCTCCTGCTTTACTTATCCTCCACTTCTTTATCAGGTGAATTCCTTTTAGTCAAAATTTTCAGCTGCTTTTCTAGCATTGTTAGCAAGACCTTCTAGGTACAGTATTTGGTTTTGCTTCTGGTTTTATTTTGTTTTGTTTTGTTTTTTAGTTAGAACCACCATTTCAGTCTTCTGGTCTTGTCATGCTATTACAGGTGGTATTAAAACAGAGCATCTGCATGTTATGGTTTTGGGTTTTTTGAACTCTTGTCCAGACTAAAAGATGCATACCCAGTGTAAATATTTTCTGTAATTTATCCTAAAATATGAATCTGAACAGAGTGCAATGTAAAGTTCTGTTTTGTAAAGGTACTCTAAAACAATCATCACAGAAACTAAATCATATGGGGATTTTTGACAAGCATTATGTATTTATGGACAAGTCAGCTGAAACTAACATCTGTATTACCCCCAAAAAGGAATGTCAGCAAATAAATTATTATAAAATTAGATCATTATATTTTATAGGAATACAGAGATGTCTTTCTTTTGCAAATAGACTACTTGTTAATCCATCTGCTTTACTATGGATTTCAAAGGGAATAATCCACAAGAATAGTTATTGAAAACCATATTTACTTTTTTATTTTGAAGCCCTCCACCTCTTCAGAGATACAAAATTTAGTGTATTACTAACTCCAGTAAAACTGAGTAAAAAATAACTTCAATTACCAGAAAAATCCTTGCATTTTTCATTTAACTTCTTTTTCAGTTGTTTGTCCCAACACTCAAATTTTTGTTCTAGAATAAATACGCAGAAGGCACATTTGAAACATAAGTAATTTATAAGAAAATAATCTCTTTTCCTGAGAAGAAGGAAAGAATCCCACAAAACAAACCTGCATTTATTTTAAATACACTTTGGATTGAAGAGGTCATTCATCTGTAGCTATTATGTGAAATCTGTGTCTGTGCTCAATTTAGTTTCACTGGCATTTATAAAGTACAGCATAGTTGTACAGCATCTAGCTTAGTACTTGGGAAAACCAAGTCTATTAGAACAATTTAATGAAAATCTATTTAAGAATGGGATTTTTTGATACAATATGATAGGAAGGAAAATGTTACAGTGTATTCAGTCCCTGTTACCAATAAACATTTTGATTGCTAGACCTACTGAAATGCTTTTATCAATCGCTCTTCTTCACAGACTCATGTAATCACTATGTTCAAAAGGAGAAAAAAAGATAGCAAACTTCTCTAAATATAGAGGCATTTGCAAGAGCTTTATTAAATTCCATACTCTGCTGGAGTCTTGAGAATCCACAGCTCATCACATGCATACTCATGTGTTCATTTCTTTTGCCTACCACAGACAGTTTTTGTTTAATATTAAAAACCTCTATTTAAGGTTGATTAATTTACTCTTGAATTCACTATTCCTGTCAAGATAAAAATAAAAATCCAATATAAAAAATAAAATTAGGCACCTTTTGGGATGTTTAAATCCTGAAATAGTAGTCCAATGTTCTTATCACAGATAAATTCTTATTTATTGTCCTTGAAAACTGGATTTGTGTAAAATATTTATAACTTCTTTTGTGGTGCTGATTGTGCCCCCTTGGAAACAATTTATGAATTTCTGTTGAATTCTCAAATAGATTTAGCTGGAGTAGCTTTGAAAAGAATATACACCTTTGAAAAGATGAATCATGCCATTTCAGTGGTTTCTAAATAAGTGATTCAACTTTTCATTTTGAAAGAATGTTTTGAACTCAAACAAAATTTTAAAGGATTTTAAAAATTATTAGGTAACCCAAGAATAAAGTGAATCATTTTATTTACTGGAAGTAGAACTAAAAACTGTGGTGTTTTCCCATTTCATTTCATTGATGATCAGAATTTCCATTTGGAATCAACCAGAACTGCTTTTTCCTCTAGTCTTGCCTTCATTTAGCTGTCTGCCCATTATTTACATAACATTACTGCTGGGTTGTTGAGTCTAATCACCAGTTCCTGCACATAACCATGACATCAATCTCACTTCAGTCCTGGTAAAATTACGGAGATTTTTCTGGGAGGTATTGAAAAACATCTGAAAGACAACACAGTCATTAGTCACAGCCAGCACAGCCTCATGAGAGGAAAGACCTCCTTATCAAACCTGATTTCCTTTTATGACAAGGTAACCCACCTCCACCTCACTGACCAAGGGAAGCCAGTTGATGTCATCTTTTTGGATTTCAGTAGAACTTTCCATACTGTCTCTCAGAGGATCCTTCTGGACAAAATGTCCATCCACAGCTGGATAAACACATCATGTGGTGGGTAAGCAATTGGCTCAGGGTCAAGCACAGAGGTTAACAGTGAAAGGGGAAACATCAAACTAGTGACCTATCACTAGTGAGGTTCCACCGGGCTCCATCTTGGGCCCTGTGCTCTTCCATATCTTCATAAACCACTTGGATGCAGGACTAGGAGGGATATTAAGCAAGTATGAAGATGACACAAAACTGTGAGGAGCTGTTGACTCTCTGGAAGGCAGGGAGGCCCTGCAGAGAGACCTTGACAAATTAGAGGGTTGGGCAATCACCAACCATATGAAATTCAACTAGGAAAAGTTCTGGATTCTGTACCTGGGATGGGGCAACCCTGGATGTTTGTACAGACTGGAGAATGAGATGCTGGAAAGCAGTGCCACAGAAAGGGACCAACAGCGCCCTGGCAGCCAGGAGGGCCAACCATATCCTGAGGAGGCATCAGGCGCAGCATCGCCAGCTGGTCAAGGGAGGGGATTGTCCTGCTCTGCTCTTCACTGGGGCAGCCTCACCTTGAACATTGTGTGCAGTTTTGGACACCACAATATTAGAAAGGTATTAAGCTGTTAGAGTGTCCGAAGGAGGGCAATGAAGATGGTGAAGGGCATTGAGGGGAAGCTGAATGAGGAGTGGCTGAGGGCACTTGGTCAGTTCAGGCTGGAGAAGAGAAGACTGAGGGGAGACCTCATTGTAGTCTACAACTTCCTTGTGAGGGGAAAAGGAGGGGCAGGCACTGATCTCTCGTCTGTGGTGACCAGTGACAGGACCCAAGGGAACGTCTGAAGTTGTGTCATGGAAGGTTTAGGTAGAATATTAGGAAAAGTTTCTTCATCCAGAGGGTGTTTGGGACTGGAACAGCCTCTCCAGAGTTCAAGAAACATTTGCATGATACTCTCAGGCATGTGGTGTGACTCTTGGGGATGGTCCTGTGCAGGGCTAAAGGTTGGACTTGATGATTGCTGTGGGTGCCTTCCAATCTGGCATCCTCTGTGATTCTGTGATATGGTCATTGTAGGCTTTCTTGTTTATCAACTCCATCTTAAAATTGCTTAGGTTTTCTTCACTTCCTACTCCCACTAAGTATTTTCAATTTTGATTAGAAATCCGATTTTCAGCCCTAATTTTCATAGATATTTTATGATTACACGGTCTATACAACATGTGATAGCATCGAATACTGTTTAAATATCTCTTCTGCATTATTATCTCCCTCACTTTAAAAAAAAAAAAAAACCTGACAAAACTTCCAGCTGTTGCTTTGATGGGTCAAACAAACCAAGCTCTTTCAGTTCCATGTTGTGTTGAATTCACTTCCATGACTTGCTCATTCAGCTGGGCTTTCTTGCTTCAGATTAATTTCTCTTTCTTGAACAGTGGCCAAAGCTGTACATGGTATACAGGCTGTAGTATCCAGACAGTGCTGCTAATATCACCCTGTCTATACTGGAAATACTTTATCTATTAAAATCCAAGGTCATATTTAACATTTTTTCCACAGCAACCTGACACTGATGGTTTTTAGCCATTCTTGATCCACCCTCATGCCCCTTTTTGTTCCTCTGCTATTTCGGTTAATAGTCTTAGCTTAAAGCCAAAATTAGTAATAGGAAGTAGTGTTCTAGGACTTGTAGCTAGCTCCTACTCGGTGGTTGGATATTTCTGAACTGGTATTGCCACATGTCCTCTCTTTGAGAAACTGCTACTTTCTAAAAGAAACCTCTGGATTTAGTCTGCTTTCATCTAATTCCACACAGCTTTTATATATTTTCCATCTCCTTCATTTTCCTCATATATGTTCCTCCCAGATATGTTCTGGATGCTTGCAAAATACTGAAATCCTTTCTTCAGCTCACAGTCCCCCTCCTGTCTTTCCAAAGAGAGGTATAACCTCACCTTTCCATCAACATGACTAGCATTAGTAAATGTCTATATGTAACCATATAGTCATTTCAGGTGCCACTTCTCTTAGCCTTTTCATAAAGGTTACCAAAAGGTAAAAAAAGCTCTACTACAACCAGGATGTCAAGCTTTGCAAGTCCTTCCATGTAAGACGTGGTAGTTTCTGAATGTATTTATAATTTCCTACTAGTCATGCTGTCTTTCACCTTCTGTTCTTAAAAAAAAAAAAATTGGAAAATGTATTAAATTAGATTTGGCTCACTTTATTGTTCAACATTTGGCTCCTTAAGTTATCCCTTGTAAATGCTCTTTGTCAGCCTGGTTTTGTTTGAGCCTGATCAAGTATTTCTGCACTGGTACCACAAGATCCCTCACATCACGTAGGATACAAATTCCAAAAGTTTTCAATCTTTAGCCTAAGCAAATTGCACATCCCTTTTCTATGTTCTTATCCTTATCAAGTCTATTCTCAGTTCAGAACAGATTTTCTCACTCATCCCTTTCTTGAATTTTTCAATTTCTGTCAGAAAACACCTTCAAGACTTCCAAATTACAGATTTCAGTTACAGTCTTTTAATGTACTCCGTTACCAGCTGTGTGACATGGAGCAAAAATCTTGAGCCCAACACCTTAGTGAAAATACTGCTCCTTTTTGTGGTTATTTTTTAATCTCTATGTACAATGTAAGTGTAATTGTTATTTATTATGAACTGTTGATGACAAGTGGATACATTTTAGTTAATTTGTGCAGGAGTGAATGCCACCAATGCATGGCACTCAGATGCTCAAACAGGGAGGAGGGAAGAGCAGGGAGGTTGTTTTTGAGCTCCATGCGGTGGCTATCAGTGTCTGCTGTGAAAGCTCATACACTCCTCACCAAAGATTTGAGTCTAGAACCCAGTATCAGAAGATCTCTCTGTCTTTTGCATCATGTGGGTGACTAAAGCCAACTTGCGTTTAATCTTTTAAGGTAGATACCTGCATTTAAAATTTAAGGCAATAACTAGCAGTAAAATGAGCAGAATTAAAGACAGTAGACAGATGTAATATTCTTCAGTAGCTGGGTATAAATTTTGTGCCAGATTTCCAAAAATAGTGCTTTTCAGAAGCATCCCTAGTAAGTACAGTGTCCCCCAAAGTGTTTAACTGAGCACACAACCTCTGCCATGAAAGAGGGTAAACAGTCCCTATATCCGTTGTTTACATCTGTTGCATGCTAATATTTCTCTGTATTCTGCAAACATAGCAAAATCACTCTAGGTTTAGTAATTAATTTCCACAGAATTTTGATTAGTGCACAACAGAAAATGTATAAAAATAGGTACTTTGCAATTACAGAGGTAAGACACCAGCTGTGTTCTCGCTTGTGTTTAAAATCTGTTTTCTTTTGCTTACCTCTTACAGACCAATCAAGTGAGGATAGGGATACCACTACAGTGTGTGTTAGATTCACACCCCGCCCACCAAGGAAAATGTATTCCCTTAGGCTTCCTGAGGGAAGCTTTGATTTTGGAACCAGTGGAGAGTGAATCATTGCTGACCTCTCCTAAGCTACAGAGGAGTGGTGAAAAGGTTTTATGAAAAGCAAGTGTGAGTGTAGGCAGATGAAAATCAGATTACTTCTTTCTCACTACCTGTTTCTCTGCTGGCAGAGGTAAGACTTGAGGCTTTCATTTTGCTTAACATGCTTCTTTTAGGAGAGCTGTTCACCTCAGCAGGGAGGGGACTTCTGCTTGTCTTCACACAGGCATCAGGAAAGCAGCTGTGAGCTGTGCAAACCCATAGAAAAGCTTTCTGATGTCTGTCTGCCCAGTCTTCTATGACACAGAGACCATTCTAGCCCCTGAGCTAGACCTCCCTCTTGGTCTAGGTCTGCTGGACAGCCTGTTCTCATTTGGGACAACCCTTCTCATCTGCTTTAGCTGTAGCCCTTCTGTTGGACCCAAAGCATGGTCCAGGGTTTCATAGGATATGTCTATGTTAACATTTTAGTTCAGCTGTTCTGAAGTCAGTGTCCACATTTCCCCTGCTAGTTGTTGCTTGTTTTTCCACCATGAACAGCATTGCAGCCCCTTAAATGTTTTTTTTCTGGAGTGAAAATGAAAAGATACGTCCCAGGTGTTTGCGTCTGGCGTACTCAAGCCGCTGAAAGCTGGCATTCAGTCTCCAGGACCAAGCTTGATTTGGGCTTAAACCCTCAAATTCCCATGTTGCAAATACCAGGTCCTCAACACCAACTATTTGCTATTGCAGCACCTTGTTAGCCTGTTGGGCATGTCAGTACAGCTGTGGTTTAGCAGGTGAATTTGGGAAGGAAGCTGAGGAAAGGTGCATCAATGTGCATCAGAGAGAAACAACCGCTTTCTTTGTAATCTGCAAATCACTAATGGCACAGAACAGGAAGTCCTCATTGCAAATATGTGGAAACAGTTATAGAATTAATAGTTCTGTGAATGGCATGGTCTGTTGCTGAGCAGCAGAGGGGCAAGATAAATTAATGAAATTGTGACTTAAACCATAATCTGTCATACACCCATCCTGTTTTTATCATATCTTTATAGGATTTATTTCAGTATTTTTTAATATCATGCCAGATTTATTTCTCCAGAAAGGAGTTGATAATAAATAGTAGTTGTGTACTGGGTTAGTTATTGAAGATAGGAATTTAGTGCAAAGCTCCTCTGAAGGGTAGTTTAAAATTACAGGAATGTTTGTAGCATGCAATACTGTGTGGCTCTCTCTCAAGTCTGATACAGTATTCACACTAATAAAATTTTAATTTCTTACAACAGGGAAGGTAGTTTAAGATATGAATACTAAATTAGTAAAAAAAAATGTGCTATAGCTGCATAATCACCTTAATTTTGTCAAGTCTTGTACTATTTTTGGAGACTGTATTGGTTGGATATCTTAAACTACTATTTTTGCAGTGCTAGTTTCCTAGTGCACAGCTACTTTACACATGCAGACACACTGATAATTATCTTGGTTCTTTGCTGAGAGATTGTTGAGTATGTGCATTTTATCTGGATTTGAAATTTGGTGGGTCAAAAAATTGGGGTGTGAGTCTCATCCTGCATTGTAGGGAACTTGAATCATTCCAGGAATAGTTTCATGGAAGTCAGTGAGAGATGTGCATTCACTGCTTGATACTATTGGTTCATCATCTGGATGAAAACTAGAAGAAATATCCTCAAGGTCTACTTCAGCTAAGCATTAGTGAATAAGTACAAATTTCTATTGTGTTCTCTTAGTGTGCAGCATGAATTGTGCCATTTTGCATGCATGTTTGCTTTTTCCATGAGTGCCCTGACAATTGGGCTGTCAATGCTAGCCTGACTGCAGATGGGCACACACTTTATTGTAGGACCATAGGGGACTGTATGAGCATAAATGAGCATCATATTGCTTTTGCCACCACTCTGCCCCATGAATATGCTCCTTTCTTTCTAAATCTTTGAACACAGCCAGATTCTCTAAAACGTGTGCTATTTTGTGGCAGTAAAAAGTAAGCTTAATATTTAACCACACTGAAGAGGTGTCAGCCTTGAAGGTATGAAATATTATAAACACTGTCACACAGACAGTTGCAACAAACAGTGTGGGAGTCACAATTATAGGTTCAAGGACCTATTTTTTTTCTTTTTCTCCCCCACACTTTCAACAGTTTGAAAATGTCAAGTGTTTCTCAGAATATCCCTTCTGCTGAGAAGATTAATGCAAATATTAACAGTAAACCATATCTGTTATCCATATTTGTTCACAGCCCAATTTAAGACATAGATTTTACATGCTGACCAACATATGGGAGTTAAGGCTATGAAAGAGACATTACTTTCAAGAATGGAATATACTGCCTGTGAACGCAGAGTACCATTTTGAACCCAGAGTACCTTAATTTAAACACATTTAAATTTAGATTGGTTTCATGAGTGAGATTTGGATAAGTGCTGGAGAGATTGTCTCAATTATACTGAATTCAAAATCTACGCCTTTATGGTTGCCCTCTTTCATGTGTTACTGCCCTCTTCAGGAAGTGCTGTGATTTATGTTACTGACATTTAGGATGTTAAGAGCATTCAGTATTTCTCATCTGGTCTTAAACTGTATGTGTTTTGTGTACTTCAGTAAGGGATCTTCAGAATTTTTTACATAAGTAATGTTACTTCTCCTACACTGTGTGGTTTCAGTTTATGTGGCTAAAGTCTTATGTAGTTCTAATTAAAACATAAGTACCTTCTTGTGGTCTCATCAAAATTAAAACAAGATACCTTCTTATGGAAAATGTTTGCTATCCTTAGTCACAATCCATAATTAAAAAACAATTTTCCTGCATTCCGGAGCCTCAATCACCTAACCTCTGTCAAGCAATAGCTTTAAAAGGCAATACATGCTTGCATTTTCTCATGCCTTAGCTGCAAATGAGCCATTAGCGTTCAGCAGCAGATCATTTGGCCCTGTGAGTTGCGGTTTTCTTAGAGAACATGTGCCAATTAAGCAAAATGAGCCTCAGAGTTGTCTACAGTGCACTAATAATGTAGCAAGTGTTTTCAGTCATCAGCTCTTCTAGGAAATAATCGGTGTCTGAAGAACACAGTCTGACAAATCTGTGTTTTGTGCACAAGAATAAGGCTGAAATTGGAAGTCAGATGATGAACCGGAAGTAAACTCAGTCAGCTTTATATAAAATATTCTCATCATAAGCTCCAGTCAGCCTAATGTTTGTGATCAGCAATATGTGCCTTAGAGAATGAGAGCCAGTACTTGCTCAGACTTGTAGTCTTATTGTTGATCTGTGCCAGTTGTGCTTGAGAATCAAAGTACAGGAGGCATCATAGTTCAGAGTAGTTGTCATCCTTCAGAAGCCATACAAAACCAGTGACCATGTCTGTACCGCCAGTTAGATGTTTTAACCTTGTCTTTTTACATACTCAGACTACCTGTGAGAGGAGATCCCTTCATATTTTCCTGTTTGCTTGTCTCACTCCTTCTCTTTCTCCTTTTTTTACTGGCATGAGGAACTGGAAGCAGAGCAGTTCAGCAGCTCTTGCAGAGGTAGAAGAATGAAGAAGAGCAGCTGCTAATTTGATTGAAATGGAATGGGGCCAAAGATCCGAAGAAACAATCATAGCAATTGTTCTGAGAGGCCTTACACACATCTTTGCACCACAGAAAAAGGCATGCATGGGGCTGTTGAAACCACACTGAGCTTGAGTTAATGTAACCAGTTGAGGAAGTATGTTTGAAATGTTCCCCTTAAAACACAAGCATTATTTTTTAAAAAGAGGAAACTCGAGGATGTATCTAGTTTGTGCTTTTTCTGGAGTATAGAAGGGAGGGGCCTATGACATTATATTGTAATACATAGCAAACAGAAATTAATAAAGAGTTGTCAGGTCATTGTACTATGTTAAAGTTATTAAAATAGTTTTGTACAGCTTCAGAAGAAAACACAAGAGAGAGGAAGATGGAAATATACTTACAGTTCTAAATCTTGTAACATTTCAGATAAAGTGCATTTTGCTTAACTTCAGCTCTAATTTGAGTTCCCTCCCAGTCCACAGCAAAAGTTGCCAGTTCATCCAGTGGCTCATGGACTGGCTTGATGTTACAGAAATGTGCTGCCCTCTTTGGCTGCAAACAGTAGGAGAACTGATAAATCTTCAGTGTAAGAACTTCTGAGACATTTTTCATGCAGACCATTAATTTCCTCAGTCAGTGTCACAGCCTGGCATCACAAACCACTGTGATATCTGCTGAGCTGATGTAAGGAGGGAGGGACAAAGGGTGGTGAGAGGAAAGCTTATATTACTCTAAGGCAACTCCAACTCCTTTCTTCATGTCAGAAGTATCTTCAACATATGTTTTTGGAGGAATTAACACTCCAGGATATCCATTTCTTGATATTTCCAAGGAGTCTGGATAACATTAGACAATATAATTAACCTTAGGATAAATGAAGACAAATTGAAGTGAATACTACTCTTTCTGCTAACTCTTTTTTGACATAAAAATACATTTTTGATTAAATGTTTTGGGGTTGGTAGCTTGGGTTTGGTTTTGTTTTCAGAACATGCTGACCTTCCATGAAAAGTGTTGAGTTTCCATGAAAAGTTTATGAAAAAAACTATTATGAAAAAACTATTAATGGACAGAGATCTGCTCCATCATAAAAGATAGATAGCTAGAGCAAGCTTTAGATCCATGTCCCCAAAGCAATGACTAGAGGAATAAAGTAAGATAGCAGCAAACTGCTATTCCTGTGAAAGAGAAGATAGGCAGAACCCAATTCCTTTGCTGGGATAGTCTCTGTTTGATTAGAGTCCTATCTGAACACTTTCAAGATACTGACATTGCAATTGAAATTAAATTAAATTTAAAATTTTTCATGTGGACCATGTTGTGGGTTTACTTGACCGATGTGAGAGACTGCATTATAATCTTTAGAAGGTTTTCTCCTTTGAGAAAAATCAAACCTGACTTTCTGTGTCCCAATAGACTGCCACAAGGAAATGTCACACATCGTTTTTAAGTACTAACAGCAGTATACTTAGAAAATCTTTAGCCTTTCCACCATGAATGCCTTCATTTACAAAGAGAAATATATTCACATTGGGATAGCTATGGCACCAGCAGGAAAAGACTGGAGAAAGAAAGAGAACTCTATCAAGTTTAATTTAAGTAAAATTAAACCTGATACAAAAAACATAAGCCCTTTTAAAAAATAATTTCTTTTAATCTTTAGTATCTTGTGTTTTTATAGCTGTTTCAGAATAAATTATTTTTCTTGTTGCCATGCTGTAATATTTATTTGATTATCCTTTTTAAATTGAAAGAAAATAGAAGATATTCCTATGATCTCTATGACTATTGCAATCTTGCAAAATCAGGATTTCAAGGATTCTAAACAGAATTAGGTCAAGAAAATTTGCCCATTATTCAAACTTAATGACTGAAAATACATAGCTAAATTAAAAAACATTCACAGACAACGCCTTTGTGGCATCAAACTATTTTGGGGGCTCAGGTAAGGAGCAGCACACTGCTATGGACATGGTACTTTGATATTTTGGTAGTTATGTGAAAAACTGCTAAAGTGAAATATTTCTTTACAAGCCTTGCTTGAACAATTTGCAGTTTATTGTGAATGCAACATTTAACTATTCCAATCAAAATTTTGTATATACTTGCAAAGGCCCCATTTAAGATTCATGTCTAGTCTCATTCTACTAAAGAGAATGCCAACAAGTATTTTTATAGAGAATACCAACAACTTAAATCAAGTGTGGGAAATGGAGTAAATGAGTATTTTTTAAGTAAATTACTTCTAAATTAGTAAATTCTAATCTATAAACTTTTCCATAGTATCTTTTTAGGGTTGTTTTAGTGCCTAGCCACAGGCTCCTGGTGGTGTTTGAGATTCTCCAGGTCTTCTCTAGACCACCATTCTCTTCTGGAGAATGCAGATCTCCTGCTGATTGTCTGTCATCGACCAGCCCTGTGCAGATGTCTCAGTACATCTTCAGTGGTGATGATTGCCAGTGTTTAGGTGATTGATCTGAGTTCCTATGCATTTAGCCTGATAGCAAATGGCTGTAATTGCTACTGTTCATGTTTTCTGTGCTTTTTAGATGCCTTACAATAAATACGGTTCGGTGATTGAGTTAATGTCACATCTCATAGGAAAACAATATACACACAGGTTTACAGTGCTTCAAGTATACTGTGAAACTGGAACAGCACTAACAGAAGCCTGCTGTTGATTGTTCCTACAGGGTTTGGCGAGCATGATGACCACAAAGATTTTCTGCCCATCTCCTGTGCCTCACTTGCAGGTTATTACTGATGTAATTAGGTGCAAGTTATTTCTGTCATCTGCATTCATTTACTCCTATTTCAGAGAGTGGCATGCAAGTAAACTACACGCTTTCCTTAATGTTCCTGAATATAACTTAATTATGCCATTCTTTAGAAAGTACAGAAAGAAAAGTGGGGGACAAAGATAGCAGGCTGTTCTGGCAGTATGTGTTTATTGGGGAGTAAGAATTTTCCAATAAACATCATCTGAAATGGAGACTAATAGCCCCTCTAAATACAAAGTCTTAGTTCCAGGAGCTGGCAGTGCAAAGCAGAGGAGCTGGTCCTTATTGTCGAACCTGGATGTCTAATGGTCTTTAGATGTGTCTGAGTCCCGTTGGTGAGGGTGATCCTTGGGAAACTGAAGCACTGCCTGTTCCTGGAAGACTGTGTGGTGAGCCCTTGACTGTTCCTCACTGACACCTAGAGGTTTCTAACTACACAATTTACTCTTTTAACAAGGAATAGCATTGTAAATGTGTTGGGGGTCTTTGATAAAAGAGAAAGCAAGTAGACTTACACTTGAAAACCACTTTCTGGTTATGCCATTCATTCTATTGCAGCCAAGCAAGCCAGGAAAACTAAAGCAAACTCCCTTGAAACGTGTAGAGGGGGAGCAAGAAATGTCCTCATTATCGATTTGTTTGTATCGTTTTTCTTCCTTTCTGGAAATGTGTTGGGGGAAAAACATCACCAGGACTTCTATACCAGCAGCTTGACATACAGAGCCCTGAATTCTTTTGCAGGGTTGTATTTTCTTCCTGTACGTGTGTGGCTGCCCTCCATGTTAATCAAACTCAATCAGCAGCAGGATTCAACTGCTTTGTATTAACTATTGTTCTCCTGACTGCGGTATTTTATGGTAGATTTTTAAGATCTGCACTGACTCATCCAGTGCATATCTAATCAAGAGTAAATTAAACTGCACATGCTGACTTGATATTAATGAAAGAATAGCATTTATGACAGCAGAATAGTGATGCTCTTTATTAAAAAGGGTTTTTTTAAAAAAAAAAGTCTAGTGCTTTTGTGGCTTACATTATTGTGTGCCCTTGGCCTGTTTAATTTTTAATTTGTGTTTTTATTCATGATGATTTAATATATATCAGAGATCTTTTATAATCTGAGTCCTTAATATTTTCATATTTCATAGGTATATGAAATTTAAAAATTTCATATACTTAAGTGGAATAGGAGTTCATACATATTCATAGTTTGAGGAATTATGCTAACAACAGTTCTTTGTATTTTTAGGGAGTCTTTAGCAATTTTCACAAGCATTTTAAACCCATTAAGTAGCACCTATGTTTCTAAAATTGCTGTAAATCTGGTCATGACTAATAGAGCTATCTTTGCTCTTTTGACATTTTAATTTAAAATGGGTGTCAGCATTTTTTTCATGGAGGTATTGTTTAAATATAAATATGACCAATGAACTAGTGTCTACAGAAATTACACCAGTGTAGTAAACAGGTGTAAGTGATGTAGCTGTAGATGCTTGTTAGCATAAATATCTACTGATGTAGATGCTTGTTAGCATAAATACCTACATAAGCTACAAAACCTGCTTAAGAAGCCAATTAGTTCTCCTTAATACAGTACAGCAACTTCATAGACAGAGTTACTGATCTTCTGCCCATTTCAGTCTCTGTGGTTTCAGACCAAAGTGTTGAACAAGAGGGTTTTATTATATCTTGAATATGTGCTTTCTGTAAGAGGTCCAGAATGTCCCAATCCCAAAGAAATATGTCCTATAGCATTCCAGTAGGATTCAGCCCTTGACTCCTGACAGATTTTCTTCTCTTACAAAGGAGTTGAAGCACGTTTTGTTTTCACAAAAGAAGTAGCTTTTAAGTCCCTGGCTGTGAGCACAGGTACATTCAGATACTGCCCCGATGCACTCTTCCCTAATCCCTGCACCTTTGGGGAGACACATCTTTCGGTCTTCAGTCAAGAAGTGATAGTTTTTATTCCAGATGGCTCTTGCCAAATATAAACCAATATTTTCATTGATTCTGTTGGAAGCCCTGGGAGTGTTAACTCCAAGTCTTTCAATCTTCCAAAAGATTCTCCTTATCTGTTAATGTGCAATGCTTGTAAAGCATTTTTTAAGTGTTGCTTCACCACTAGTCCTCACAGCAGCCCCAGAAAGTAGGCAACATTATCCCCATTATTTATATTTGAGACCTTTGAACTCATCACAGTGTCATACTAATTAAGGTTAGAGCAGAGGGTCCCAGATTCCCAGTCTCACCTGCTCTCCTCCAGAAGTCCTGCTGTCTGCTGTGCCTTAACCCAAGCTTTCTGCTTAGGATGTAGATATTTGATGCAATCAAAAGAGTGAAATGTAGGAGGGCTGCAGACACTATATTCCCTGCAGTTTTCTTGTGGGTTTTTTTTCATGGTTCTAAGACAAAATCCATTATCCCTTTCATCATAATAAGAAATTACTCAGAACTTAGCAGTTTTGAGAACATGGAGAGTTCCCTTGAGTCAACATTTATGCTGAGTTAGCTGGCTTGTTTCTGGATTTTTGCCTCTTTTGGATTATCTTTTTTTTTCTTGAAATTACTCAGAAAAAGAAATCTGTCATGATTTCAGGACAACTAGGTGGTATAAAATTAATCTATATTGTAATGAAAAAATCAATGTTTTTTATTAAATTATACAGAAGTTTAAATGAGAAAGAAAACAGCTGATATATGCAACAACTACTAAAGAATGCAGATCATTAGAAGATTGTAGTGTCTTTATACTAATAAATCTAAAGCAAATAATTACCTGATAGAAATAGAAGTATTTAACTAAATCTCCACAGGAGGTTGACTTGTTGTTCCTGCAGTGGGTAGAAGTCTGTACTGTACTATTTATCTTCAGTTCAGCTAAACTAGTGGAATGAATGGAATTGCTTCCGTGAAATACCATCGGAAGACTAAAAGAAGTTACAGGATTCCGTTACTGAATTGCTTACATTGTGGCAAAGTGACCTTAGAAAAAACATAAAGCATGATGTAGTTTTAAAATCTCAGTTGTGTTGTGGCATGATTTTCCTATAGCAAGCGCTAATTCTTGAGGTGAAAATACACATGTTCCAGTGACATATAATCACTCCTCAAGGAAATTGTTTCTCAAGATCATAAAAAACAACCCCCAAAATATTAATTAAATTGTTTTTCTAACTGACTAGTTTATTTTCTACATGTAGGAAATCCCATGGCTTTTTTGCCATGTTGTCTCTGCACCCACTTGTTGTGCCAGTAGTTGGTTATCCTGTTAGACCCAAATGTAAATTCCTTTGGAGCTCCTACATCTTCAAAACTAATAGAAGACTTCCATACATTACAATGTGATTGGGCCAAAATATATGTTTGGCCATGCAGATAGGGCCTTTGTTTTCCTGTCATTTGGTTCCCAGAAGCCACTGCAATGAATTAATAATTCTACGCTGATCAATAATAACAATACAAAAATGTTTTCAATATACTTTAATGTTGCAGTGCATACACCATTGAACAGGAACCACTTAGTCCAGTTTAATGGAAAAAAATTATATTGCCTTTTTTAAATATTATCTGAATGTTACTATTTTGGAGCAACAGGAACATTGTATCACCGTTAGTTGAAGGAGTTTAATGTAAATTCAGCTAAAATGTGTCCCATCTTTAAAGAAACAGCAGAACCTTCTTCATTTTTACAAAACTCCAATTTAAAGAAAAAAATCATTTCATGCTTCTTTGATTTTTGTGTTCTGTGTTACAATAGGCTTCAGAATAAACAACAGCACTTCTTGCTTGCTAAAAGCTGATTTAAGGAGATTATTCTGACTACCATACACCTGGAGATGAAAAGCTTCTTCTTTCCATCTTGAGAGAGGCATTAAACTGCTATTGCCTCCTGTGTTTTCCTAAGTGGTGCTTAATAATTATTTATTATTACATTTGCACATATAAGCCTGCGTACTTACTACACCTTTTCAGTACTAATTAGCTCTGTTTAAGCAACTCAAAAAACAGAGAGTAATTAAAAAACAACAGCAACTAGGAAAAAAAATTAAAAAAAACCCTAGTCAAAACCAAACAAAAATAACCTAAAACCAAAAAGAGACTATTCATGCTGATATAATTGAGATTTGATAATGAAGAAGCTTTTGCAGCTCTACCAAGAAATTTAAATTATAGTTTTGCATGCCTATCAAATATTGTAGACTAACACTCAGAGCAGGTAAAATGAATGTATTTCTTTGAGAAAAGTATTCTGTACTGTCATTTTTTTTAAATGAAGTTTTCAAAACTACAGATTTTTAGAAATATAATAATCCTTAACTGTGACTGTAGATACCAATGTGGTTTAGATATGCAACATAGAGAAGTCTGAAAGTTCTCATTCCAAAGTAGAGAAATCCATATTTTATAAAGGTACCTCTTTTCTTATATTCCCACTTGTAAAATTCTGCCTTTAAGTTGCAAATTCATCTTGTGCCAATAAGCTGGAAATAGAAGCATAGTTGCCTGGGAGTGAATAAATTATATTTGGATGCAGTTTTATTTCTCTAGTACATTTTTAAGCTGACTTTTTATTTTTATAGACTGAGGGAGTGAGAAGAAGACTAAGACTAGAATTTCTTAAAACAGTGTTTCCTTCAGAAATGCATTGGCTGTGAGACCTTTGCATAAAGAAACCATTCACACATGCCCTGGTAAGCTGGAGTTCATTGAAGTGACACTGGGCTGCCCATAGCAGTTCCAGCCCACAGGCAAAACATTCTTCTGGCAAAATGCTATCAAATTCCCACTGACTCTGTGCACTTAAAGAGAAATTCATAAGTAAGTGCCTTGTTTTTTTTTTAAAAAGGAGAGAAGTTCTATGTTCCTGAAAGTCTGAGATGCCCTGCCCTGGATAGCATAATGTATTTCCTCTCACAGTAGGAAGTCAATGGCAGGTTATTTTCATTTAAAATTTTGTGAATTTTTTTTTTTAAATAATGAAATACACTATAGTATGAGTGCTCTGCATGAAATGATCACACTGCATCAAAAATAAGCTGTTCTTCGTGGGTATGAAATATAAGAGGCAGAGAAAAGCATTGCAATACGAGGTGTTCTGTTCATTTTGTATTGCTATTCACTCAGCTGTGTGCTTTAAAACTGGAGATGAAGTATTAAATGTTCCCTCTGTTTGTTTTTATCTTTTTTATTTACAGTCATAATGTGTGGAGCTCAAAACCTAATTTTGCATGATCAGAACATGGAGATAAAACATTCAAGAACATAATTTGAATTACAAAACTGATGAAAAGACAGGATTTATTGAAAAACCTGTGATATGTAAAGAGCAAGTTCTGTCTGTGCAGTTCACATCTGTAAGCAAAAGTTAATTCTTATTTCTGTTTAGTTAGTCTTTTTAGCTTTAGTGATGGTGTTTTTGTCTTGACTTCAATGGTTGGATTCTCTTTAAGTGAATATTTAAGTAGTTGCAATGATCCTCTGCCTTACAGTTTCGTATAGGCTACACAATGTCTTACCAGTGTATATTTAGAGATGGAAAAGCTATCAACTGGACACATACTAGATTATCATTTCACATTAATATCCTAAAAGCAGATGAATTATTTTTATTTTACATTTACCCATATTTATTTAATATATTTTAGCATCCCCTGTGTAGATTTTATATCTTCTTTAGTACTTGCTATATATTGACACACTTAGGATAAAGTAACTTCTTGGATGCACTCGTTTGTAGTGATCTCCTATTCACAGCAACCCTCCCTGAATAAGCAAATATTACATTCAGTTGTAATAATATACCACCATCAAAACCTAGGGATCTGTATTACTATAAATGGAAAAGAAAGTTGGTACAAGCTTGGGTTTGGTTAAATTTTTTTTTAGTTAACTGTTTGATTGCCGTAAGTTATTCTTGGTTTGCTTCTGAACAATGATGAAATAATCTGTGTTAAACATCTGTGACTAGCTCTGGAAGCTAAATTACATTTTTAAATGGTACCAATATTAGGATCCAGCTTTACTCTGGAAATGGTGAGAGGATATTTGAAGTCACTAAAGTTTTGTACTTTTTTAATTCATTAGATAAATTGAGGAGGGATTGTAATAGGCCACAAGATAAGTAATATGTGAATTAAAAGCTGGTATTTCCACTGGTAATTTTCTCATCACGTCAATGCAGCATTACATAGAGTGTGAATTTCCCATCACCTTTCCCCATCTATAGACTGTCATCTTCCTTGCACCTGTTTCACAGATGACTGAATTCTCACCTTTCATCCTCCAGCTTTCTCCTTCTCTCTCATTGCTCTTGTCCTGGGCCATTTAATTATCATTATTCTTCCTCTCTGCTTCATTAACTCTACCTCTCTTCAGCACACTCTCTTGTCAAATTCCCAACATAGCCTCAGCTCCACCACTGCTTTCTCTATTCTTTGTCTTCTACATGTTAGTTTAGAAAACTGATGGATGATATTTTTAGGACTGTTTTTGTTTTATAAAAATTAAATTAAATGTTAAAAAAAGAAATTTAAAGCATTTATTCTCTAAATGTTATGCTAGGTACCAGTCAGGCATCCCACTGTATTTGTGAGTCATACTGCTACGTGCAGCCTGGCACTGATGTGACCTGTTGCCATCCTGGTACTTGTGGGTCCCTCTGACACTGTATGTAAAGCTCTGGCCTATCCCCTTTCTGCAGTCAGATCAACTTCCCATCCGTGTTCCCTCTTTACGAGGATGACTTCATGTAGAGAGCTGGGCTGGTGTCTGAAACTCCTACAAAACTGACTGCCCAGGCATGCTCAGGATCTTTATGCCAGGCCACAAACTCTCACTCCTTTTGGCCACAGGAGTGGGCGCTGCCAGGATCGAGTGTTGTACAACTGTCCAGCAGCGGATATCCGAAGTGCCTCTGCCCTGAGTGCGGCATGAGCCCTCTCCTCTGAGCAGCAGGATTGCCTCCTGGCACTAGCAATGGGAAGGGGTTGGTTTGCAGGGCTGGCAACCTGCAGCATGCTTTTAGCTTGGCAGTGTTGTCATGAAGGGGACAGTTGGTCCTGAGGAAGCAGGCACAAATGCCACACTGCACTCGTCAGAGTTCACAGGCAATGTTCTTCATAGCTCTAGCGGGCCAGAGGTGGCCTGAGGATAAGAGCTGTGGTGCCAAATTCTCTTTTCCTATTCCACTTGCTTGCTACATCTGCTCATTTGATTTCACATTATTGGAATTGGATTTCCTTTGATGCCATTTAGTATTGCATATTTTGGAAGAGGAAAACCAGATACTGTTTTCTGTGTTGTGGCTCCCTTTGCAGAAGGGCCCACAATGGAGTCAGGCTGGCTGAGTTCTGGACATTGTGTAATTGTCATTGAAAGTTCCTATACTTGCCAGAGCTATTAACTCCTAATAAGTTTTACACTATCCAAGATCCTGGGAGTCACTGATGGGATTTTACAGATCCCAAAACCAGGTGACTTTGTTGGTTTAGTGCAATCTTTTGCTTTCTCAGTAAGTTTATCTTCATTACTCTAAGAGGCTTACAAATATACTATTACTTTGCAGTACACATTTTCTTTTGAGGTACTGATTTAAGTGTCCCTAGCCATCCACTGAAATTTTCCGTGTGGATCTATGAGAAACAAATAAGTTTATATTCATCACCTTTAGCATATTACAGTTTATTTGCTTATTTGCTTACTTGTTATCTCCTTGAAACAGAAAAACACTTATGAGCAATACAAACAATCTCAAAGAAACATCTCATACTCACATAAATAGTTATGTCCATTTTCTTAACCAACTCGTATCTCTCATGATGTGGATTTTGTAACTCATGTAGCTGGAAATTATGCATGAAAGCATATTGAGTGCCACCTAGCTAGGACCAGCTTCACAGTTGCCCTCTTATATTGTCTAAGTGGTAATTCTTCATTATTCATCTCATGAGAAATGGTGTCTTACAACTCAGAAAAAAAATGATCCGTTGGTAATGCCAAAATATTCCATAAAGTGATATGATTAATGCTCTTCTTACTGGATCTGCTGATGGAAGTAAAGTCTTAGTCAAATTGCCCATGGAGACACAGTGAACCAATGTCTTCAGCAATAATTCTTGAGCAGGAAGCTTTCTGCTTATCTCAGCTGTCTCGTATAGTCATTCAGAATGCACATTAAATAGTTGGAAAGAAGTTACAAAGTGGGTGGATTTTTCCCAGGTTACTCAGGCTTCTTTGACTGACTACAGGTTGTGGTGGAGCTCTTTCCCCTTCTGCCATCTGAGATCATTTAGACTCTTTCAACTTTTTTTTTTTTTTTTTTGTAAAACTAATACCAGAGGATGCGACACTTCCTTAATTGAGTCCAAGCAGTTCTGTGTTCCTCCTGCCTTTTATTGTTTTTGGGTAACCACCTGCCACAGGCAGTTGCTGTATCTACTGCAAATATCAACTCAGGTAGATTGCAAGACCCACAGCGTTTCATTTAATTGTTATTACAAGTTAACTTCTTGATTCCTTTAACTGGCACTTCTTTTTTCTATGAGAAATCATAAAAAGACATTGAACAGCTCTTCTTCTTTGTCTTCATTTCAAACACCTGCCACATACCACATGAGAATGCAGTAAGGCAGAAAACATTTTTTAATGTGTGGAAATTAGCTACAGAAGGCAATAAAAGCCCCTTTCCGATGAATAAGCCTTGCAGTTTTTCTTACTTCCTATTGAGGCAGTGAATATGCTGAAGACAGTTGGTGACAAAATTGAGCAGTGGCACAGGGCAGCCTTTCACCCCTCCACTGCATGCTGGACTCATACAATAGACAGTCTTGGCTCAACATCCAGCTCAGCAGCTTCTGCCTCTGTCTTGCTGGTTGTGATTTCTCCAGACTAAACTTTAAAAATAAACCTAAATGACCAATTCCTCTTTCTCAGCTTTTTATTTAAGTTTTAGGGAGTCAAAAATTTAGATGAAGCTATCACATATGGCATTCTGGAAAAAAAAAAAAAGCTTAATCTTTCTTACAAGCAAAAGTAAGAAGTCACTTCCAGCTGTTGTATACTGAGAAGAAAACAGACACTTGCATGGTGAAAACAGAATATATCTGCAAACTTTTTGAAACAATAGAATCAGATGGGGTTTGGATAGACTTTCATCATAATTTGGGAAAACCATCATTATTTACAAGCAAATTTCTGCATGGTGTAAAGCAGTGTACAGTGTACTAGCATGTAGTGAGACCCATTTTATTTGTAACCCTTCTAGACCTTCCCTTCTCTATGACACAAGATCTGTAACTGAGTCATTTAAGGCTCAGCCCTATATAAGCAGCTGGAAAATTTCACACACCCACTGAAGGTTCCAATGAACACAAAATACCACAGAACAGATGCCAATAAGAGGTATTTTTAGCTGCTCATGTCACAGTTGCTGTTTGCCTCCACCATGACAGCTAATGAAAGACTGGGAGAAATAGTGCATCCTGCAATAAAAGCCTGAGAATGCCTCTTTCTCCTTTAACATGGACAGTAAATGTTTGCATGGGATCTATCAGAAGCTTTATAACAAACCATTACAACAGATTCCACGCTGGTTAAATGGATTACATCACAGACCACCATTTCAGACATTAATTTCCGTAAGAATCCAGCATGACAGTTTATTGTTTTCTTGCTCTGTAATACTAGCTGCTAGAGGTAATATTATTGTAAACAGACCTTGACTGAGTGAACAGTTGTTACTAATAATTAATATAATTTTCTTGCATTTTTTTGGCTTCTGACAAGAAAGTATAAGGATATCCATATGGTACATTTTCAGCTGAAGTTGAAGATGTTTATCATTACATAATGGAAAAAAAAAAACTAAAAATGTTGCCAACTGAGTGAAAGAAGATCATTCTTCTGTTGGGGTTTCTTATTCTTTCTCTCTTACTTTGCACCATTATATTACAAAGAATGCAGCATGTTCCATTCCCAGGGGAAAGCTAGACTGATATCTAATGTGTAACCAGCTGGGTGTTTACCCTTCATTATTCATACTGACAAGGCATGAAAGGGAGAAATAGAAAAAGAAGAAAATCTAAAGTTTTTGGAATAGTTGTTCCTTTTTGTCTCAAAAAATGCCAATTCACAAATTCAAGTGTCTTAAGAAAAAACTTTTGCATACTCTCTCAATCTGTGTGCTGTTTTTATGATATATGTTCATTGAAATTAATGACTGACACATTGAGATGTGGCTATTAGCCCTTTTGTGTCGAAGTAGGTTTATTATTCTCGTGCTTCCTGAAGAACAGAGACTGAATGTACAATGACGGAAAACACTGGATGGACCTCATTTCACTAGTCCAGAGTGGAAGTTGTTTTACTGTTGTTAGCCAAGTGTAAAAACCTGTGTAAACCCAGAGAATATTATTTCACAAAATTTCAGGAGATGTGTGGAAGTGAATAAGGGAAGAACTGAATCTCAGATGACTGGATTATAACACCTTTTATATAAGGCTGAGAGAATTGGGATTGTTCAGCCTGGAGAAGACAAGGCTTCAGAGTGACCTAATTGTGGCCTTCAAGTACCTGAAAGAAGCCTACAAGATAAAGGGTCTATTTACGAGGGCATGTAGTGAGAGGACAAGGGAGAATGGTTTTAAACTGAAAGACAGTAGGTTTAGAGTAAGTATAGATCAGGTATGAGCAAGAAATTCTTTATTGTGAGGTTGGTGAGACAATGGAACAAATTGCCCAGAGATGTTGTAGGTGCCCCATCCCTGGAAGTGCTCAAGGCCAGGTTGGATGGAATTCTGAGCAACGTGGTCTAGTGGAAGGAATCCCTACCCATGTCAGTGGGTTGGAAATAGATGATCTTTAAGATCTCTTCCAACCCCGGCCATTTTATGATTCCATGATTCTATGGTTCTATAGTACACATATGCAGTAGGAGCCTGTGGGGTCAGATGCCTCTATCCAGAGACAGACTGACCAGGATCTGACATGGGACTTTGAACAGAGTTTATTTTTTCTCAAGTGGCTTAGGAACAATATGTATCTCTTGATAAGCACTCTTTGGTAAAAGAAATACCTGTATCTATACTAAACAACTTCTGTCCTCTTCAAGTCTAGTGTTCAAATTATCACTGAGAAACCTAAAAATAGGATTGTTGGCTCTCAGTTTGTCACCAGGAAATTGAGTGTCTTGGGGAATTCCCCTATTACAAACACGTTTCTGCATACTGTTCAGTTGCAGACTTGTTACTTTATCATGACTCATATTCAGAGACTTTCTTTTTCTGTGTGTTTTTTCTTTCTGCTTTCCTTGTATTTTCTTTACCAGCTTCAGAAATCTGCTTTCTGATGATTTCTAAGATCATTAGCTCATTTGCACTGCATTTTGAACTGATTTCATTGTGAATGATTCTCTTAAAGTCAGTTTTCCTGGTTTCTAGCAGACAGATTTAGGTGGTCCTGAATACCTGTATCAAGCTTCATCTACAGAAGTGTATGAAATTGGCCAGGGTTGAGGACATCCATGTAATTCAATGTTTTAATGTTTTTATGGTTACTGAGATGTTTCTGCCAAGACCAACTGGATCTCTTGCAGACATGTTAACATGAACCCCATAAGATGGCTTTGGCTGAAGATGTGGGATAGTCAGGGGTAGGACGTGGAGGAGGAGGTTGGGATCAGGCTGTGAGTTCCTCTGGTTGTGTGCTTGGAGAAACATCAGGGACATGCAGGTCCAACTTTTGGTCCAGAGATTTGCAGGTCCATTCATAGGGTGCATTTTTGCGCCCAGCAGGATGCCCTCCCACAGGCAGGGACCTGTTTTCGGATGTGGCACTCCGTTACTGTCTGACCATGGCTCATCATACCTAGGGACACAAACACTTCATGAGGCATGCTTGTAGAAGTGGAAGGTGTAAACTTTAAGTCCCTTCACTCTTGCTGGTAAATATGTCACTAGTATCTAGAAGCACCATGATCATCCCCCTGCTCAGATCTTGAATATATAGCCAGAAGTGAGCTTTTGCTTTTTTTAATGCCTGAAAATATTTTAGTTTTTTGTTGCCTGTAACACCACATTGTCATTCAGTCATTGCTCTGGAACAGCAGCAGCATGTGATATCTTCAGTTATTTCTCACTTTATCCAGGACCATGTCCCATCAGTGCCAATTAACTTTTTCCTTTTTATTGTCTGTTTCCTGGTATCTTTATTGTTTCTTTTGCTTTCATTCCTCTTTGTTATTCTGTTGTCTTTTAAAATGTTTTCTGTTCTTTACCACCTGTGATATTCTGCAGTTTGGCCCCTTTTTCCCACATAATTTATAATGCTCTAAGAGGAGGTCTGAAATCTTACCACAAATGAAACAGTGAAATATGCCAAACCAGTGACACTCATCCTATAAATTATGATAAAATTTCAGTTGGATTTTTTTTTAAATTCTATATGTTCATTATCACTGCAAATGTCTTCTTGTTCAGTGTCAGGAATATTAACTATGATAATTAACTACTATGAATGGCTAACTAGTGCATAACTTGGCATACCCTGAGATTTTTAGTAAACTCTGGAAATTACTTTTCTGTCTACAGCAGCATATTCCATTGACCTTCTGTCTAGATCTTGAATTTTTCAGAGTCCTTAAGCTGCCAAATGTTGGCTGTGAAGTGATTAGTTTTCTGAGAGATCCACTGTTGGCCTCTGTAATGAAGATAAATTCCCTGGATTTCCATCTCAAAGAGTATCTTTTAAATAAGGATGCAGATTCTGGTGAAATCTGCTTGAATCCAATTTTAATGACTAATTTAATCATTCAGTAGCACTACTATTTATCAAAAACAAAGGTAAATATTATAAAGAGAGAAAAAGGAAAATATATGTTAATTATTGCCCTTTCCTTCAAAATCTCTTTTCTTTGAGTAAATGCAGTTATGTCAAGCAGCAGATACAGAAAACATTGATCCCTTCTTATCAGATGTAGTGATTTTTTTTAAAGGGTAAAATTGTTAGTTTTTTTAAACTATTGAAAAATGTGTTTAATGAAAAGAATTTTGGCATTATCAGATGCCCCAGTACACATCTATATGTCAGCAGGTGTGATATAGATGACTGCATACCTCCAACATCACATTTTAACCAACATTTTACAAAAGCTGAACCAAAAGAGTGGGACTAGCCCAGGCTTGTTTTCATGACCAAACCCCGTGAAGAGACAATCACCACTGGTTTTATGTTAGCTTATTTGAGATTCCCCATCTAAATAAGATTTTTGAAATGCAAAATATGCAATTAATTATAGCAGGATTTCAAAATTTTAGTGCTTTTCTTTCTGCTGCAGTAGCTGGCTGTCTTTAAATTCCCGGGCCAATGTGGAGTGGAAGTGTTGTATGTAAAAGTTATTTAGGTTTTATAAGACTTTTTTTAAGGCCTGCACAGTGAAGGCTACTTATGCTTCAATGAACTAAGCCTGAGATTCATCTTCCAGCCTAGCAGTTAACTTAAATATTCTTAGGAAGAAGATTAACAATTGTGTACTGTAAAGGTAGTGCCTTAGAGCCATTGTCCTTTAAAAATAAGGATCAGTGGTGGCTGTGTTTACATTAAACAGGGAGAAAAATTACTTTCCTGAATTAGCTTTCAAAGTAACTTTATGAAGTGTAAGGAGAAGCAAAAAAAATTCAGGATATTATAAATCTACAGGAAAATAAATGTATACTCATAAATATTTTAATAGGAATAGGAATAATGGATAAAAAAGTAAGAAGATAAAAGTCTTTTTTATATTCAGTGGAAATGCATCAGCATATTTGCAAAAAACCTTCTATCTGTTTCCTGGTGTGGTTGTATTTTATATTCTTTCATTAGAAGCTGAAAACTGTTCTTTGACATTAGCAACTTGTAAAATAAGTAACAGATGCTTTCACTGTGTGTGGCTGAAAGAGCTTGTGTTTTTTGACTTAGTATCCCTCTAGCCAAAATAACTGTTTTTACCAAGGACTGACTTATCTGGATAGAATCAAAGCAAGTTCTATACTATAAAAATCACAATGGGGATTTAAAGATAAAGAGGTAGATGTGCATTTCTTTAGATTCAACATAGTTTGGAGAAACTGTTTGGAGAACTCATGGAATTTGCAATAGAAAAAAATGAGGTGAGATTGCTCACTTGGTAGTGGGGTTTGGGATTTTTTTTTTAAAGAAAACAAGATAATTCAAAATATGGATATTGTATAAATGAGTAATGCTATTTAGAGACAAGAATTTTTAGTGCAATAAAGACTTCCAAAATTTTTTTACACCATTTTCTTTTAGGGATGAAAACCAGTTGGAGAGGTATTTTTTATGTGATTTAATATAAGCAAACATATTTTTTGATTATAACCCATTGAACTTAAAATATATCACTGTAATATCAGTGGCAAGATTATTCTTATACACTTTCTCTAAATTCTGTTTTTATTTCTGATTTCATTTCATCATTTGGAAATTAAAATTTGGTTAAGTGAAAAATGTCCTACTGTTTAAACCTGGAATATAATGGAAATACATAAATTTACATTTTCATTTATTGCTTTTGTTCTTTTTTTTTCTTTTTACTCTAACAATATTGATTAGTTGGACTGGCTGCTTTGCAGAGCTTTCTGCAGTTGTTTAACATTTTATAAAATTAAAGCAGTTGCACAAAAGATCAGAAATGAAACTATAATAAAGAATTTAGTGATGAACAGGGAAGGACATTTTTGGTTCCCATTCAGTGTCTGATGCGCTCTAATTTTTCCAGATTTCTGTATTTCCACTTTGGTCTATGTAATGTTTTCATATGCAGTAGAAGTTATTCATGGAGTATCTAAAAATTATGTTCAGTGCTGGCACAAAGCAGTCAAGTATCAAATTAATTGTTAGTATTGGTATGATGCAGGTCTGCACATCTTCAAAATAACCAATAGGACAAAGGGTTTTGGCTTGATTGCTGGTCCGTCTCCGCTGGCCTTGGGAGATGTCATAGCACTGCAGCAGCACCACCATGGTATAACACCGAGGCCTCCTAGTGTGGCATCATCACACGAGGGTGATGCTCTTCTCTCAGGGAGGGTGACCACCAGTGAAAGATCTGAAGAGAATAATCTGAAGAAAATGCATCTTTCAGATGCCTGTTCTTGGGGTAACAAATCTTAAGTTATACGTTATTGTCTTACTGAGTGTTCTGTATTTGCAATGAGGTTCTTGACATTTATAGTGAGTTTCTCTATTTGCAACAAAAAAAGACTTTTTCAAATAAAATGTATTGATAACAGGGACTGCAGCACAGTTTGCAATGAATGTAGAAAAATAAAAGAATGTAAAAAGGCAGTGTAAGTGGACTTTTTTCTAGAGCCTTAATAATATCAATGGATTAATCATGACAAGATCCATGCTAAATAAGCATGGTTACTTTTTTCAGGATTGGTAAATGAATACAGAAACACAAAATGCAGTTTCAAAAGCAGTCGCTGATAGCCCCAGCCTGATTCACAGCAGGTTAGACTTGATTCTGAGAAACCAGGGCAGCCACCATTCCCACTGAAGTGCTGCCAAGCTGAGGACTGACTATTACTGCAATAAATCACAGTAGGCCGTTTGCAACTGTTGGAACACATCTCAGTGCGACTGTAGCATCCAGTGTAATAACAGGAGAGGTACTGACACAACAGGAAAGAATATTTGAGGTAAGTGAATCTCTTACCAAACTCCTGGGTGGTGACCTGCTCTGTTTTCTGTTTTGAATGCATCTGCTAAGGTGTTAGTGTTATGGGGGTCATAGGACAAAGTATTCAGAGATACTTGTAGTCTTTTTCCTTTTCTTGCAACAGTGCTGTATCGTTTGGGCCATTTGGTCACGCTGTGGTTGCACAGAGCAGATAAGCACTTTTCCTTAAAATGAGGAGTGATTAATAACAACACTATCTGTCAGCTTCTTCTTAACCCCCTCTCTTCTTTATGTGATGCCAGCCCATCACAAGGATGGCTGTGATCCAAGAGTTTCTCTCACGTGGCTGATACAGCTTTGAAAGTTGCTTTGCTGTAAAAAGGCAGGGAAGTGGAGTAGTTAGGTGAGTCGCTCTTCCCATTGATTTCTGACTCTCAGACTGAAGTAGTGAAAAGCAATGCCAGTCAGAACAACTGGAAGGCGGTTTCCCTCTGCTTTCTTAGTGTGGGATGCTTTGGCATGTGAGTCTTCTTCTACTGTTAATGAACAGACACATCTGGGATGATTTGGCCAGCCATTGGAAGGGACAGTCTTTTCCAACAAGCTGATGGAATTGTTTCAATTCCATTAGGCCCTAAACTGAAAATAAGGTGTTGTTGTTTGATATGTACAAGCAGATTTTGTTTTTCAACGTGGAGGACCTGTGAAACCACTACCTTATGGCTGGGATATTTGAGTTAGGATTTAGAAAGAGAGGGTAAAGGCCTGCATGTAAATTTCCCAAAACCTTGTGTGTTTTTGTGGATTGGAGGCAATGAGGTGAGATGGTTCAAACCAGTACCAGAGTTAGAGCTGTACACATAACTCGTGCTGGCAAAATTTGTCCCATAGGTAATGGGAGGAGAGCTAAGCAAGGAAAAGAAAGGGCCAATGATGTAAATGGACTTCCCCACTACACCACAGCTGCATTATCCAGGTAGTGAAGGCCTGAAGGAAAGTCACAGGAAGAAAAAATTGATTTGATAAATGCTTAGAATAAAATAATAAAGCAGTTCCCTACACATGACATTTCATCTCTGCGTATTGAAATGCTGTTAAACATGCACATACTTCAGAACTTTAGATCCTCTCCAGTCAGAAGGTAAAATCTAGCCTAATTTAACAATAGAAAAGCCTCTAAACTAAATAGAAACTTAATGGCAGATGAGATATAAGTATATAACCTTTGAGTCTGTCTCATCAGAATATGAATTTAATTTAACCTACAAGGAATATGCAAATGGTTTCTCTGTCTTATCAGGTGCATTCCTTCTAATAGGAAGCTTACTAAAATAAATGGAGAAGACAGACAGAAAAAAAATCAAAGTCAAATTTGACCTAAATTACAGATTTCACATAGGAAATTTAGAAACTATAAATATACTGCCATCTTTCAAGTAAATATTTTAGCGTTAACAGTGTTCAAAATTCAATTGATTATAAGAATTAACCATGCTATTTTCAATTATTTGCAACAGAATTCAAAGCAAAACTAATAACCTGAGCAAAATATAAATTTCTTCAGCTTGTTTAACTTTTCCTAATTAAGCGTTACCAAAAGCATATTTTATCTTGAGATATATTTCTTAAAATTGTGTTAATTATGTTACATATATCCATGTTGGATTTATTTTGTAAGGCTTTAATACTTTGCAACATTTGTAATGAAAACCAAAGCATAACGCAATAAATCTCTTCGTTTTAAAAATAACAACTTTGTAGCTAAATCTATATCCTTCATGCTTTTCAATAAACTAGTCAGAAGTCATTCAAATCAGCCATTTCATGTCTGCTTTGGCCTTTCACATGTAATACTTTCAGCTTCTGACTCAAACTCTGAGCTAAAGAAGAAGAAATTTCCATCTGCAGAACCAGTAATTGTTCATCAAAATTCCTTTTCTCATTTGCAAAATTTGAACTAAGAAGCATTATAATTTGACTGGTATTTGAGAAATTAATAGTAGCATCATTACATTAGATGTATAAGATTTCAGCTTGTGTGAGTCAATACCTTGTTAGAGAGATTGTAAATTAGTTGGTTAAATAAGTGAATTCTCAAAGAGTCAATAGCCCTGCATGACATGGATTTAAAAATGGCTTAATGGTAGGCCTCAAATTTTAACTAATTTTAACTAGGCAGTGATCACCCAGATGATGGAAAATAGTACGGTAGAATTCCCCATTGTTCCTTCTGCACTATTTAGCAGTCCTACCAGTAAACCAATACTGCAGGTGGAAATGAAAGTCAAAATAAAGAAAAAATTATGTGAATAATTGTTTTCTGCTATTTCCATAGGTTACGGCATGAAGGTCATATGATTTTGTGGGTCTGCAAAGGTTGTTTTAGTATCTCAAAATTGGGTCATTTGGTAAATCTGTGAAATCCTTTATTTGCTAGCTCACATTGCGGTTATGTATGTCTCTTTCAGCTGGTTTTATTTCCTTCTCTAAAGGATGTCTAAACTTTTCTTGGGGCAGCAGCACCAGTATTCAAAAGATACATGATAATTACTTGTAATTTTTTCACAAAAAATTAGAATCAGCAAGAGTAAAAAACTCTTCACGGAATGGGCTCTGACCACCCTGTCTCATAACTAATCCCTTTCCTAATTCCAAAGGTGGGAAAAATAAAGGAAAGGATGCACGCATTTTCACACATTTTATACACTTCCCTACACTGAATCCCGTTACTTCCTGCTGGTGAATGGATGAACCACTTTAGCCAAAGGCGTGTACCTTCCTTGTTTAGCTGATTTACAGAATTGTCATTTTGTGGTTGCTTTCAAAAAATATGCTTTACTGAATGACAGTTTGTTTGCTCTGAGTAGTTTATGCAATGTTTCGGTACATCCATGTGTGCCGGCATTGACCTCAGGAGAGGACATTAATAATGGCAATTCCTGAGGCTCACACTGGTGCAGAAGAAAGCCAGGGCATATGTGTGTGTGTGCTCATGTAAGAGATGGGAAGGAGTCCCTGTCTAGCAATAGCCAATGGGGCCACAAAGTCTGGCTGCCTGTCTGATCAGGTGGTGGCCTGCACATGCAGTGTGGGGATGTCTGATGAGTGGGCTGTGGAGTCAGCCTGTCTCCTGCCTGGTTGACAGTGAGTGATTTAGGCAGAACACAGCAATTTCCAGTCTGAGATAGAGTCCTGCTATTACCTCTCTTGTCTGAGACAGCAGCAATCAGAATAGAGATTTGGAGCTGGTCACCCTCCAAGGCCTTGGGAAATATTTGATCCATAAATTTTCTGGAGTGGAGTTAACTTACTTTCTTTCTCCTTCCTCTTTCATTTTTCCTCCTCTCATTTTTCTCTGCTTCACAGCCTGAGAAATCTTCCCAGTAAATCGACTAACATATCCTGAATGTTTTGATAAACTTGTTTGTTTGGGTTTTTTTAATCTGGCAAAAGTATGTTTTATTGAAAAACCTGCATTCAGTTCCCAGTGCCAACATACCTGGTCTCCTGCATAGATGCTCTAGTTTTACTACCTCACTTTACTTTTATTTATGCCTCTGGGTGCTGATGGTTAATCTGTTTTTTAAGTTGTCTTCATAGCTACCCTTCTCTTCCTCTCTTCAAGAAAAAAGATACACATCTGAAATGAACTCTGACAAAGAAATTTTCTAGGATCCTTGTTACAGTGTAATTTTATCTATATTTGAAAGACGGGAAAATCAAAAGAATTTTTTTCTGCATTTGCTGATTACTTTGAAAACTGTAATTAAATATGCTATCATTACCCATATTTTCCATTTCACTCTATTTTACTGTATTACATTTTACTATGTATGTCATGTTAAACATCCTTCATTAAGCTGGTCTTATTTTTTCCAGAAATGTTTTGCTAACAACTAAATATAATGGTAAGCATTTTCCTTTTGCATCTGTCCTCTGTTTAGGACAGGTCTACTATTTCAAAGATTTTCAGTGAGTAATGAAATAGGAAACAGAAGGCTGTTGCTCACTTACAGCAGTTTTTAAGAAAAAAATTTTTCATGAATGTTCTTGAAGTTTATCAATTATACTATTTGACCTCTGCTTTACTGATGGTTTTATAACAGAATATCAGCTTTGCATTCAACAGTTAGTGGCAGACAGCTCCACTTAGGAGTGGAGAGAGGGAGAAATTTTTCACAAGTTTGTAAGAAATCTTAAAGGATACTATCAAGTTATTATTGGCTTTTAAAAACATTTTTTGTTTGTTTGTTCCCAGCTTTCACTGCATTTCTTCCAAGTGGGAAACACATCTGAATGAATCACACTGTGCGACCCTGTTGTCTATCTCAAGTGCTGGAAGAAACAGAGATAGGCAGGTCAGCACCACTGGGCTGAAGTTTGCTTTTGGAAATCCCCTACTTTAAGTCTCTTCTAACATCTATGTATTTAAACAGATAACTGTGCATTGAAGCAGATGTTTTACCATCAACTCAACTTGTGCATCCAATTATACATGCACTAACAAGAAGACTTCATATTCTGTGATTTGCTGTTGATCGCACATTTTAAGATGTCCTCTTGTTTTAAAGTTGATACTGGACCACCATTTAAAGCAGAATGAAACTGTCTAGGTAAGGAAGTAAGAGAGTATGTGGTAAGCAGAAAGGAAATTTTGAGCAGATACACACAAAATGCAAGCAAATAATTAGAGGGAAATTGAAAAGGCTAGAAATAGGCTAGAAAGAAAGGGAAATAATTTGTGGTAAAACAGAAAATGTGAACTGTAGTGACGAAGGGAAGACATTCAGAAAACAGACAAAAAGCTGTTGGCACCTAGTGTGAGAAGTGATGTTTACAAAATGCAAGTTAGTGTTGATCTTTCCAGGGAAACCATGTCAAGCTCCAGGAAAAATATGTGACTTCCATTGCTGGTTACTCTCCCAGTGCTGTTTCACACTGGAGCTTTGTAGCAGAGGCTCCAGCATGGAGTCTTGAAGAAGATCTGAAAATCTGTTTCCAGGAAAATCTGAAATGGGACTTTGACTGTGTGGTTCTCTGGTAGGCTTTTCTATTTCGTCCTTTGGTAAAATAATTGGTCAGGTACATTAGAGCTGGATGATGATGTAGACTGTTTTTGTGTTCTGAAGGATGGCTGGATTCTGAATTCTGAATCACAAGCTGTGATCTCTGTCCACTTAGAAACACACCAGTACTGGAGGACAGAAAAATTACTTATAGGACACTTTTTTTTCAAAGGACTGCAGAAAAGATCCATAATGTTGATGCCTAAATTCCTGCAAGAGACTCTCAAAACAACATTAGTGGAGATAGCTATATAAGGTAGCCTATACTGAAAGCTGTCAACTTTCACACCAAAGGTATGCACAAGCGCGTCCATTTGAGGTTACAGTTTTTATAACTTTCAGTAATTAACACACGTGATATCTATAACCAATCTGTGATACCCATTTCACCTGGTGCCCACCCTCAGAAATCCTCAGAACTGCCCCTTGGAGCCCCTCCAAGGGCTCTGAGCTTGCTCCTGTTTTGACTACAAACTAAATTGTTGACTCAGTTTGAGTTCTTGCAGGTTTTCTTCAAAACAACATGTCCTTGGCAAGGTGATAAGGTTCAGAAATGTGTGTGAAAAATCCTTAGTGACTTCTAATTACCACCCAAAATATGAGCAACCTAGAAAAACTTACTCAACTTATAGAATTCTATAAAAATCTACAAAATACACACTAAAATCCCCAGGCATCAATATCACAGATGTGTAAACCTGTTATCTGCCATTAGTAAAAACAAATTAAAATAAATTATAATAAAGATAAACTTAATGTATACATGAATTACGTGATGTTGTGGCAGGCAGTGTGGCTTTTCAAAAGAGAATTAAGCTGTGTAACTCACTGGCACACTCTAAGGGTTTCCGTGATTAGTTGAAATAGAACTGTTTGATGTCCTCACCTTGGATCACCAAAGACTTTTGACGGGATTCTTTAGCAGAGACTCCTAAACAAAGTTATTCTGTGATCAAAGAGAGATTCCCCACAGAAGAAAACAACTGACTAGAGGGTAGGAAATGAAGCTCAGAAATTTATTTTCAGTTTTTACAGAGTAGGTAGAACACCAGTGTAATCCCACATAGTGTGTGCTGATCGGAACACTTACACATGAATGAATAAGTGTTAAATGTCATGTTATTTAGAAGAAGAACTGTTGTTGAGAACTGCAGAGGGATCATATCATACTGAGTGACCACATATTAGAATGAAATTCAGATGTGAGGTGATGCACAGGGGAAAGAGGAGCAATCCTTCGTTCAGACACTGAGCTGGCTATTAGCTAATGAATACCACATAGAAATGAGATACTGGAGTTAGGACAGACTGCTCTGTGATAAGGTGAGCTCAAAGTTCAGGATCAATCAAAAAAGTCAAATGAAATGCTTGGCATTTTTAGATAGAAGAAGAGAAAGAAACCAGAAAACGGTATGCAGCTGGACATACGTGTGAATGTCATGAACCCTGTGTTTAGCTCCACTTTCCTGAGTCTCCAAAAGGATGTTCTGAAACTGGAGAGGAGTCAGAGATGGTCAAAGCTTTGCGGACAGCTTGTGTATAAAGGTATATTACATGTACTGGAACTCTTTAAGTGGGACAAGGCCTGAGGGTGCAGTGTGGCTTAGCAAAGATTGGTAAAGAGACACAGGACCTTCCACTAAACAGTAGTAGGGGACATGAAATAAAACCAGGGACTACTGGGCTGACCACAGGAGAGTTGGCAGCTCTTCACTCAGAGTGAAGTAGAGCCAGGGAAATTTGTTGTGGATGCTAACAGTTTAGATTAATTGAAAAAGTAACTGGACCAATTCATGGAATTAAAAACATTGTCTGTCAGCTGCAAAGACGCTGTGTCTGGCTAAGCCCAGGACAGCGCTCTCAGGAAATAGCATTACACATTTCGTTATTCTTATATAATTGCCTGGGCTTCTTCCATTGAGCACTGACAGACGCTGTGCTTGAACCTTTGCTATGTCTCAGTATTGTCATTATCATATTCTTGCATCTCTTTGATGCTATTTGATGACTGCTCTATATCTTTATTTAGCCATTGAACTCAAAAGTCTTTATGAATTTAGCTTGTGTGCATCAACTAGTACAAATAAGGTCCTTTCCAGTGGCTGCAAAAATAGCGTATAACACACAAAATATTATAAAATTAATTAGAAATAAGGTACAGACCTTTCTTTCTTTTGGTAGAAACCCAGATAAGGTAGACTCTTCCTTNAGACTGTTTTTGTGTTCTGAAGGATGGCTGGATTCTGAATTCTGAATCACAAGCTGTGATCTCTGTCCACTTAGAAACACACCAGTACTGGAGGACAGAAAAATTACTTATAGGACACTTTTTTTTCAAAGGACTGCAGAAAAGATCCATAATGTTGATGCCTAAATTCCTGCAAGAGACTCTCAAAACAACATTAGTGGAGATAGCTATATAAGGTAGCCTATACTGAAAGCTGTCAACTTTCACACCAAAGGTATGCACAAGCGCGTCCATTTGAGGTTACAGTTTTTATAACTTTCAGTAATTAACATACGTGATATCTATAACCAATCTGTGATACCCATTTCACCTGGTGCCCACCCTCAGAAATCCTCAGAACTGCCCCTTGGAGCCCCTCCAAGGGCTCTGAGCTTGCTCCTGTTTTGACTACAAACTAAATCTATATAAGGTAGCCTATACTGAAAGCTGTCAACTTTCACACCAAAGGTATGCACAAGCGCGTCCATTTGAGGTTACAGTTTTTATAACTTTCAGTAATTAACACACGTGATATCTATAACCAATCTGTGATACCCATTTCACCTGGTGCCCACCCTCAGAAATCCTCAGAACTGCCCCTTGGAGCCCCTCCAAGGGCTCTGAGCTTGCTCCTGTTTTGACTACAAACTAAATTGTTGACTCAGTTTGAGTTCTTGCAGGTTTTCTTCAAAACAACATGTCCTTGGCAAGGTGATAAGGTTCAGAAATGTGTGTGAAAAATCCTTAGTGACTTCTAATTACCACCCAAAATATGAGCAACCTAGAAAAACTTACTCAACTTATAGAATTCTATAAAAATCTACAAAATACACACTAAAATCCCCAGGCATCAATATCACAGATGTGTAAACCTGTTATCTGCCATTAGTAAAAACAAATTAAAATAAATTATAATAAAGATAAACTTAATGTATACATGAATTATGTGATGTTGTGGCAGGCAGTGTGGCTTTTCAAAAGAGAATTAAGCTGTGTAACTCACTGGCACACTCTAAGGGTTTCCGTGATCAGTTGAAATAGAACTGTTTGATGTCCTCACCTTGGATCACCAAAGACTTTTGACGGGATTCTTTAGCAGAGACTCCTAAACAAAGTTATTCTGTGATCAAAGAGAGATTCCCCACAGAAGAAAACAACTGACTAGAGGGTAGGAAATGAAGCTCAGAAATTTATTTTCAGTTTTTACAGAGTAGGTAGAACACCAGTGTAATCCCACATAGTGTGTGCTGATCGGAACACTTACACATGAATGAATAAGTGTTAAATGTCATGTTATTTAGAAGAAGAACTGTTGTTGAGAACTGCAGAGGGATCATATCATACTGAGTGACCACATATTAGAATGAAATTCAGATGTGAGGTGATGCACAGGGGAAAGAGGAGCAATCCTTCGTTCAGACACTGAGCTGGCTATTAGCTAATGAATACCACATAGAAATGAGATACTGGAGTTAGGACAGACTGCTCTGTGATAAGGTGAGCTCAAAGTTCAGGATCAATCAAAAAAGTCAAATGAAATGCTTGGCATTTTTAGATAGAAGAAGAGAAAGAAACCAGAAAACGGTATGCAGCTGGACATACGTGTGAATGTCATGAACCCTGTGTTTAGCTCCACTTTCCTGAGTCTCCAAAAGGATGTTCTGAAACTGGAGAGGAGTCAGAGATGGTCAAAGCTTTGCGGACAGCTTGTGTATAAAGGTATATTACATGTACTGGAACTCTTTAAGTGGGACAAGGCCTGAGGGTGCAGTGTGGCTTAGCAAAGATTGGTAAAGAGACACAGGACCTTCCACTAAACAGTAGTAGGGGACATGAAATAAAACCAGGGACTACTGGGCTGACCACAGGAGAGTTGGCAGCTCTTCACTCAGAGTGAAGTAGAGCCAGGGAAATTTGTTGTGGATGCTAACAGTTTAGATTAATTGAAAAAGTAACTGGACCAATTCATGGAATTAAAAACATTGTCTGTCAGCTGCAAAGACGCTGTGTCTGGCTAAGCCCAGGACAGCGCTCTCAGGAAATAGCATTACACATTTCGTTATTCTTATATAATTGCCTGGGCTTCTTCCATTGAGCACTGACAGACGCTGTGCTTGAACCTTTGCTATGTCTCAGTATTGTCATTATCATATTCTTGCATCTCTTTGATGCTATTTGATGACTGCTCTATATCTTTATTTAGCCATTGAACTCAAAAGTCTTTATGAATTTAGCTTGTGTGCATCAACTAGTACAAATAAGGTCCTTTCCAGTGGCTGCAAAAATAGCGTATAACACACAAAATATTATAAAATTAATTAGAAATAAGGTACAGACCTTTCTTTCTTTTGGTAGAAACCCAGATAAGGTAGACTCTTCCTTCTTTCAATATCCAAGACACCTTGACGTATTATGCACATTTTATTGGCAATGATTTGTTCATATATAGTATTCTGTATCCCATTACATCACCATATACTGAAATTTACATTTTATAAGATGGATATGCAGGAACAAGATTTTTGATTTGCCAGCATGTTCATATAAGGAGGGTTGTTGATATGGCATGTGGGAAAATGTCTATAGTAAATATATGTAAATATATTAATTACAAATACTAAAGTATTCCCTAATTTTATGTACTATAGAATTGTAAGTAGTACTTTTAACAGAATTAAGGTAAATTTGATATGTTCATTTTAGAAAATCAGTATATAAATATGAAGGGCTATCATGACATTGCGTTTGTTGCTTGCAGATTGCAGTTGAATGTCAAGTGAAGAATTTTATTACACTGATTATATTTTCATCTTCTGAAATGATAAGAAAGTAAAAATAAAACTATTTAATGAAACTGCTGATAGACATAGTAAGGTCCTAGGAAATTATTTAAGTTTAATTCAGTTTTTCTCTCAGACTGCATCTCCTGACATGATTAGCTTTTTTGGTGCCATAGAAAGCGGAAGTTTAGGCACTGTTCATTGTTAATGGATTAGAACCCATGAAAGTGAATGCATCTGTCTGACCCCATGTAGAAAACATCTAAACCCATGAATTATACAGAATTATGGCCCTATTAAAAACCTCTAAGTGGAAAAAGTGACTAAATTCACCTTGAAGTTGTATGGACAAGCTTGTTCATATATGCTGCATTGCTGTCAGTGGCACTGGCCTTGGGATGAGCTGAGATTTGTGTATGTGGGTATTTGTGTTATTTTCATCCAACTGAGAATTTAAAAAGAACAGCTGAGTGCTGTGTTAACATAACCCTGTCATCCTTGCTGTAAAGAGAATAGAAGTAAACTGCAAGAACACTGTACATGGAAAATCTGCACGTCTCTGTTATGTTAAACAGCGGGCTCAACCAGAAGATGCAGCTCCCGTCTGGGCAAAGGTTTAACTCCTCATATACCCACAGTAAGTACCTGCAGGCATCCAGCCTGGGAGATTGGTCTCCAGGCATATAAAGAAATAATACAAGATAAATACAAATTTATGAGGTGTTCGATTTGGTTTTGTGGGAGCTTTTTGGTCCTACCAACCCAGTACTTTCTATATATCTGATCATTTGAGCACAAAGTATTTTTCCACTTTTGTTTTAAAATATTCTTTAGTAGAGAGAGAATGAATATTCCTGTATTAAGAATATAAGACAGCCTGAATTGTTACCTCTGTCTTCAGAGCTGTGAAAGATACTGCTTTCATAGGGTGTTCATGTGCTTTTTTTTACTTAAAGAATACTAAAAGTCTTCATTTAAGTGAAAGAGAAGATGAACCTGTTATATATAAATTAATAAGTAAAAACAATGGAGAACACATACATGTGCCTATATATATATATAGCATACTTTGTATCACTACCAACAAGGCAAAAGCAAAGGTTTTGCTGCAGTAGTTTTTAACAGTCAGGGACAGTTGTGCCATCCCTGTTCTGTTTGTTAAGTCTGAGCCTCTGCCAGTCAACAGTTGTGTTGGAATAAGAAAATTTGCACATGGTCATAGTTGGCAACTCAACTCTCATTGCCAGTGAATCTCACAGCAATCCCTGTCCATTTTCTTGTCACTTAAATAACATGTCACTCTTGGACCAACACTCTGTTACTCTCAAGTGCTGTCTGTCTGTACCTCTGCCAGTGCAAATGAAGTGTGAGCACCATTCCCAGTGCTGTAGGGATGGCAGCAGTGGCCAAGCAAGCAGGAGACAATGGCCATCAAGACTGTGCATCATTGTCCATGCTGGGGGGGACTGATGTGATACAGTGATGAGGTATTGCAGAAGAAGGGTGGTGGGTGATGGCACCGAGCAGGTGGGCAGAGTGACGGGGAGGCAGAGTGCTCTGTCAGCGCTGCAGTTTCTGTCTCCCTTAGCACTTTGAAGAAAGATAGCTACAGTGCAGCAACCCACTTCTAACGAATTCAGATCCCAGTAGGAGCCAAGGTTCAATTTTGTCTGCCTTTTTTTAGTCTTTTGCTCTTTTCCTTTCTCCTTTCACCTTGTATCCATGGTGTAAGTCATCCCAGACCTTTCCAATGTCATTTTCTGCCACACATGCTCTTTGTCCTGCATTGCTTTGCATGACTTTGGTGCTTCCCTTCACGTGTAACGCCTGTTGAAGGTGATGAGAGGTCTGTATGCATGAAAATTTTGCAGATTGTCTTGCAGTAAACCCAACTCTCTAGTTACATATGTACATATGTTTTCCCTACCATGTCTGACCTACAGATTTTTCTTCCTTAAGGTTATTTTCATTCTAGTAGTAATCAACTATTCCTCTCCTAGGTAATTAAGGCAGGTCACTGAGATGCTACAAAACTGTCCTGTGTTGATGAATACACCTTTATGTTAGTACAGATTATCCACCACATGTGAGAAGCATCTTAGCATTATAAATAAAAAGGATTATATTCCTGAGGACTGTGCTCTAACGTGCAGAAATCACAGAGAATTACATGCAAACTATAGGCGAAATTTAATAATGAGCAATCATGTTTGGTTGCAATTACTGTGAATAGACACTGATATCTTTTCCACAGAGAGGTTTTCAACAAATTGTCTAGAAATCCACACAACTCAATTATGTTTCATGAGCTTTTTCTGGTGTTGATTTCAAAGTAGATACTTCAGAGGTTTCAGCAGAAATTGTGCTTTTGAACCCAAAGGAGAAAAGAACAGTAAGGAGATCTGAAATGAAAAGTGTTTTTTTCTTTACTATGAATCTCTCTTAGAGAAAATTACGGTGTGTGAGAGGATAAAGGGCAACATTTCCAAAATTATCTAAGCATCATTGCAGCCTTAGCTCCATTTTCAAAGTGATGTAAGCACTTTGGAGCCTAGAGGCTCCAACAGGTTCAGATAATATATCTATTGTAGCCAAAAATTGATAAAGTACTCTAGGTGTCTAAGTCCTTTGATACTCTTGTAAGGCCTGCCAGCTACCTCTCTGAATCAATATGAAGTCTCCTGAAAATTGGACAGTCAGTTTCACCAAAATGCAGTGGGATGGAAGTGCTAATGTCACCTCTTAAAATAGGCTTTAAAGTCCTAAGCCACATAGGGCTTCATTTTTAAAAGCATAAAGTCATTGACAGATGAAGAAATGGGTCAAGAGGAATTTTCATAAAGACCTGAGTACCTCATGAGGCTTTTAGAGAGGGCACAAAAAAGGAAAAAGGAAAATAGTGAATTTTTATATAAAATATCTCTCAAATAATAGATTCTTTACAGATGTTTACTGAATAAAAGAGCAGATAACATACATTCAGGCAAACATCATCAAAACATTAATATTTTTAGTTGCTGTGAAGCTTTGACTTTCAAAGCTGCATAAATGGCTGGACATGTGAGCAGATGTTAGTTGTGGAAGTATATAATCAGTTCCATACAAGTCTCACAAATACACCTCCTATTCCCAGACAAAAAAAGCCTTATTATGGTCTTCATAAGAGAGAGACAGGATCTGAACTTAGGCTTACCTGGCAGTAGTGAGTAGCATAACCCATTAAGCAGTCAAGGACACGTAGCAGATGTGTGGCAGAGCAGGAGAACTGGGATTATTGCACTCAGGAAGTACAGACGGTACATCTATGCTAATGAATTAAGGTTGCGGTCTGTGATTCTGGATGCTGGTACGAGATTGTCTTTGCTCTGTAACTGCAGGAATGGCCCATGGAATACCTGAGGGCCATGATAGGGAACCTTCTCATAGATCATCCCTGTACCCTGTCAGGGCAGGGAGGTGCAAGCCAGAGACCATTGCCAATAAGCAGTTTGGATTTGGCCACCTTGCATGGTAGGCTTTGCACTACTATCATCCAAGCTGTGCCACCTGGTTTGAAAGCTGGAGAATTTCTCTGGACCATTGATTTACTGCAACGGGCATGGCTAGAATACAGCAAAGGTTATTGTGTTAGAAGATGTGAGAGGGAGCCTCAGCTGTGGGCCACAGCTGTGAGCAAATCACTAGTTTTGCTGCTGGTAGGCTTACTTTTTCCATTAAGATTTAGCCTTTAAAAAATTTTGACAGCCTATTTTTTTCCAGGATTAAGAAGCTGACAGTCTGTGACAATATGAAGTCAACAAACACTGTTAGAAGTGTTTCTGCTTTGCTTGTCCCTATTTTTAGTCCATTCCTCTTGCTAGCAATGTGATGCTGCACTACTACATTACTCCAAGGGCTTTTAGATGGCATAAACAACCAATGTCACTAAGTCTGTTTTCATGGCCAAAGATTCTAGCACCCAGCACGTATAGCAGAATTGTAGAAGGAGAAAGGTGAACTAGTGACAGTGGAGAAATATGCATTCAAAAAAACTCATGCTACTGTGATAACATCAGAAAATTCTCTGTTTCCAGTAAGGTAAGAGCAGAAAGCCACCACTACTAGAAGTGTTTGTCTGTTTTGCCTATTCTTTGGAAATTTAGTAAAAACATTTTAAAAAATTGTTACCATATATAGGTGTCCTCTAATAGCTTTTGCCTTTGATGTCTTTCTGCTTCTCACTAGCAAACTCATTTGCTACTCAGTTGTAGCAATAGTCCGTATCATCTATATGAAAAACAGAGGGCAAGAAGGCCTCAGGTTTACAACCAGTGGAAATCCAATTCAGTGTGATTATCACCCCGTGAAAACCAATAGAGTCACGGTAATGCCAGTGTTTTCACAAAAGCACCCAGCACATGCGCTTTGCATAGATACCTGTTTCCCACTCTGCCTTAGAAAATGTGCAGGCTGGTTTTGGTGGACTCCATGTAGTAGTTTGGCACATCTGACTCCCACTCAGCAGAGCAAAATTTCCAGTCACTGTTTGGTGCTATAGGGTGGATCTGGAAACACAGGAATGATCTGTCTAGGGAAGAGGAAGATGAGCAAGTGGAGCGTCAGATGAGAAGTGCAGTTATCACCACTCATCGCCCTCCTCACCTTTGTCAGCTGAGGAAGAGGTCCCAGCAATGGCTAAGGCATCTTCCTAAACTCAAGTATATGTGGCACTATCAACTAGGCAGACACTTAGGTTTAGTAGGTAAAGTTAGATAAACAGAACTAACAAAGTTTCTCTAGTTCCTTTAGAGATAAAAAACAAATCTTCTGAATTACTTAATCAGGAGCAAAAGTTCACTGGACTGGGAGTATTTTTATTCAAAACTCATTTGAGTTTATAGCATTTGCGGTTGGACACAATTTAGCAGAGTATATGCTTCTACTTAGACTGTAAAGACTAGAGAAAACTAACTAATAGGAACCTCATGTTGGGTATAATCCAAACTATAATTTAAAGTTTTTTCCAGTGCAAGATTAAACCTTCTTTTTCCCACTGATTAATATGGTGCCAAAATAATTTATGTCAGATTCACATGATGATAAAACTAAAGAGAGCTCCACTGGTAATATGTTACTCTCATAGTGTCATTGCTTGATTTGATGAACTCACTCATCCTTGGCTTGAAGTTTTTCATCTTTAGCCTTTATCTGTAATGCTCAGATGTGTATTCCTGTAACAGAGAAGGCTGCACGATTTCTTTATTCTGTCTAAAAATGTGTTGCAGAGAATTAGGGAGTTGCCAAATCCTCTTCTGTATGGTGACAACACATTTTATAAACAATATCCCTTGGTTATATTAGGAAGTATAATAATGGGGGGGTGGAGGGCAGGGAGCAACCAACATAAAGCAAGCTGGGTTATTCCAGTAATCTGACTTGTGAAAAAAGAACAGTTCTTGATCCCAAATTTTCAGAGTTACTTGACCATGAACAAGTGAGCTGAACACACCAATCACTAGTCCAAGATCTTGAGAAGGCAGGACTAGTGGCTTATCTAGAGCTTCCAAATGAACATGCCCCTTCTCCTGGTCTTCTCACTCTCTAGTTTTTCCAGGACAGAAAAACATTTTCCTAAATCCCATAAGGAGCTACGGTTCGCTCTCACTATGAGATTCATAGAATAAACATTATAATGAAGGATATCATGGTGGTCTTCTTTTAATCTGATGACTGAAATTATATACAAAAGACTTCTATTACCCCTTTTTTGTCTCCAGATTTTCTACTTTTTTAATATAATCTCTTTCATAATTTTATGAGACTCATATTAAAACAGTTTAGGTTTCCTGCCCTGTACAACCCTTTCGGATCTCTAATCCTCAGAAGTTTAAGTATCTTCCTGTAATTTTGAGTCTAAATTTATTCATGTCCCTTTATAACCAGTTTTATCTCTTGTATTATATTTATGTTAAATTTATAAACCATTTACATAAACTCAGTAATTTTATACATATATATTTCTTATACTTGTTATAGATACACCTTTCCGTTCAGCAGATTACTGATGAGAATAATTTAACTCCCGATAGTGCCTTTGACTGTTATGTACTTACAGCCATTCAGGATAAAAGTATCTCTAACTGTCTCCAAGATGCTTGTAACTTCTATCAACTGCATATAAGCACTTATGCATTATATATCATCAGAATACAGCTTATTTATGAAATAATGTAATTTCAATATAACATTGTCATATTACAACTTCTGTAAGTAGCACTAAGTCAACAGGGAAATCTTCTGGTTTTTAATCAGAAAAAATGTGCACTTAGTTTGTAATATAGTAAATTCCTTACTATAGTAATAAAAATTTTGTGTGATATTCAGATTCTTGAATATTTAGATGCTGATGTTAAAATAAAACAAATATGCTTGTCCAGAGTGGAGCACTTTTAGCTCTGAGGTTTTTAAAATACTGGAAACAAACCCTACCCAACATTATTCTTTTTCTGTACATATGTAGAATTTGGATGAGCACCTTGAAAACAGCATAAAATTAACTTCAGTTAAATAGATATTAATATTGCAAATTGTGGACTTAATGGTTTTGACATTTATGGGGTTTTTACTCTGCATATTTGAATGTTTTAATTTTTAAGATTTTTTTTTTCAAGTACTTCTTTATTCTGAGTAGTAAAGCGATAAGACATAGTGTCTAGGCACAAGTCTCTGTTCCCAAAATGAAATGTATAATAGAAGCATTTATATTTTTCACAGCAAAAGGAAATCATCATATTATAAAAATACTAGCTTCAGGAGAGTAATATGGAAAATTCAGACAAATGGGTCATTTGGCACTACAAATGAGTTAACATAGATTCTGCAGACTTAGAAATTTGAGGATTCAGGTAGAAGAGAATACCAGATAGGGGGTACAACTGTTAGAAGTAAACTGGGAAATAAGTAAATAAATACAGCTACTAAAATAAAACAGAAATATTAAACAGTATTGGAGATACCTTGATTAATATAATGTGTGTTTTTTCTTTTCTCACAAGAGTACAAGGACCTAGGAGCTGGGGTGGGAAAGGGTCACTGTATTTTTAAAGTAATAGTTGCTTAAAAATTATTAGCACAGTTTTCATACCCTTTGGCCACACATTTGATTGTGTATAAAAATGTTATTTTCCAGAAGACTGAATTCTATCCTGTGTTGCTTTAAGATTCCTTGTCCTTGGCCCATCAGTTTGACACTAATAAATTCAGCTCTTAAACAAATGGCAAACACTTTATGTGATCCTGGTTTTGGTTTTTTAAGGAAGATAGAAATGAATAAATCTGTATTTTGTGTCTTAAGTTTATCTTCTGCTCAGTGTAGTGATCCATTTTGTATTTTTACATTAGTAATTGTTCTTATCCAGAACATAAAAGGTGTTAGAGTGACAAGCTGTACAAATACAGATGATAGCTACTATTATAACCTTGAAATGCTTTACCATGGATATTTCAGCTCCATAGTGTTTCGTTATAATAGATATGTGCAAGGAAAACACCAATAAAAAGGATAAGCAAAATTAACTGATTTCTCTATAGCGAGCTACTTTCTGCAGTGCTTTTAAGAAGAGGAAGAAAAATGACAGAAGGTAATATTGGCAATGAAGCCTTTACTAATTGTGTGCCTGGGAGCATTGCTGAGGAGTGGGCAGAAACACCTGTGCTAAAACACTTAAAACTCTCCCTGGTCTGAGCTGGTGTGGCCCAACCAGCAAGTTCCCAAAAGCATTCCCACATGGTTTGCCAGTAAAATGGTCCGGAGACCATTCTCAGAAGGCAGCTTTCACGCAGCCAGGGCTGTGCTGGAGGTCAGTGGGATTTCCTGATGGGGTTGCAAACTTTCTCTGCCAGCTGCCTATAGTACCAGAAACTTTCCAGGACTTGCTTAATTTAATAGCATAGACATTAAGAGCCACATGTGCCTCTCTTACTGTGGTAGCACCAAAGAGCTTCAGTGAAATTGTGAACTCAGTTTATGCCCACTGTTCAGGAATAATAATCAACAGGCTAGTGTAAAAGAGCTCAGTCAATACAAATTTCCTACCTTACTACCTGTGATTCAGTTATATCCTAAAAATGGGAATGAATGTACTGTATCATCATGCTATAAAATAGTTTTGTTATTATTTTTGGCATCACTGTGATAAACAGCCCCGGAAAGATGTAGTTGATAATAATGCTAAATTCCAATGAGAGCTGGTTTTTGTGACAGAGACATGAACCACATTGTGAGAACAACACTAAATACTGAATAGATGTTTGCTATATGACCATTGTCTCTACTATGGGCTGAAAAACGTGGATCTCATCAGAAATCAGAGAGTATGGGATTACACAACTATGTAATTAATGCAAGTAACCTGGTGCATAAATACAATGGGTCTAAATGAAGATCGGCCAAGGAGTCTTGCTGCCAATCTGTCTAAAGATGGAACAGTTGGCTTTGAAACCTGAATTTGGTGTGTGCACGTGCATGTGTGCTTGGAAAGAAAGAAGATTTACAATTTTAACACAGTTCTTTCCCCAGAAGATGAGAGTTTCTGTAATAATCATATTCCAATTGATGGTAATTAAGAAAAGTCAGTGCTGTAGCAAAGCTTGTTACTTGTCTAGTGCCTTCATTAGAATTGCACAGTGAGTGGGAGCACCAGGCTCTCTGTAGGCTCACAGCTCTGTGAGTACTGGTCTTAATAAGCTGTGCAAATATGTTCCTTGTTCATTTATTGTTAGCAAATGGCATGAGTGTCGTTCAGCGGGTTAAGCACTTTGTCGCAGCACGACATGTGCTCTGTTCTTCTGAAGAGATCCAAAGGGAATGAGCAGCCTTGTCCCCAGACAGGTTTGACAAAGATGCTGTTTTCTTAACAGCTGCAAATATATTCCCTTTGTATCCAGGAATGTTTTGAGTAATGTTCTTAGGTCTAAGAAAAAATAATGGGGTGAAATACAGATTTGTGAAAGGTATGCATTTGCAGCATAGTGGATATTATACAGTTATAATGGTGGACAAAGTAGAAAAATTCTAACTATTACCCTACAGTAATGAGATATTTAGTTGGAATTATTGTTCCTGGAGTACTAAATATAGCTTCACTATAGCTATCATAACATAAACTGTGATTTCCCTTAGATAATGTCGCAGTGACATAAATATATCTTTTTGTGTGTCAGTGCAATTGTTGCAAATACTTTATCTCATGTCATGATAAAGATGGTTTATTGGGTGGGAAACTTCACCATTTCTCTCGTATTGATTTTGTTCTGCTGAATTCCACATCACTAGATCATTAAACTAGAGATATCAATATCTTCTTTAATGTATAATTCAAATGCTACAAATATATATACCTTTTATCCGAATGTAGACATCTGGAGTCATGCTTGCTTGCTTCCATCCTTTCACCTGTCTTCACACCTCACAAAATAAGCAAAGAAGACACTCTAGGTAATATAAAAATAAGTTCTAGGAATATTAACTTTTAGGTCTCATAAGAAAAGGGTATTTCCTTTGCGAAGCAGCAACATGGTAATGTGGCTTCGCCTCTCTACAACATGGAAAAAATTATCCAATAATAAGTTTTCTAGTAAGTTTCGGAGAGTAAAATAGGCTGAATCACACATTGAAAACTCAAAAAGAAAGTGCAAGGCTTTGGTTTTACCTTGGTTTAATGCCACCTGCCTGTGAGATAAAGAACTGATTTCAAATTCTGACCAAATATTCAAGACAACTTATTCTACTCATTGATAATGTCCTTCACTTTTTTTAAATGAATCTTAGTTTCTATTCTTCAAAATCTAGATAGACAACCTTTGACAAACTGTCCTTTAGTATATTTTCATGTATTCTCATGTTGTACTGGAAGTGAATTTTCTTTTGTCTGTTGAATTTCAGCCTAGACCAAAAGGCATGTATTTTCAGCATTGGTTCATTAACTAACTTCTAATGTGTTCATTAATTGCCAGCTTAAAAGGTGAATTTTTGTAGAGTACATGATTTAATATTATCAGAATATTCTGATGATGCTCCGCAAAGAAGATTGTCAGAATTATTATTTGTTAGAATTTTTGTTAGAATTTTCATGATGATAGTAAACAAGGTTAAAGCTGATTAATACTGCAGTAGAAATAGCTTTGCAGTTCATGTATACAAATACTTTCCAGTGTGTAGAGTTTTTATGAAAAAAACAGAATAGATCAAAGTCTTCTAGCCCATTTATTTCCTAATATGAGAGGGGGGAAAAAAATAAGGCAAGAAGGTCCAGACACTTGAGAATAATTGGAATATTGAGTTTTATTCTGGGCATCCCATCACAGACATTAGTTATCTCTTTAATACTTACACATATTTCTTATGAGAGAACAGCTTAGACATTGATTTAGAGCAGGATTTTATTTTCATTAATTGGTTACATCTGTGCTTTGGCTGCAAGTGAATACCAGTCACTGAAAAATTATGCAAACAAACATTACCCGTGTGTTTAAATTCCAGTGAGAGTGTTTAGCTGACCTCTCTACCAATTTGACTCTCTCCCATTTTTATTCTGGAGCCATGTTTTACACCAAAACAATCCACTTGATTGTAAACAAATGCTTTCCAGTCGTAGGTTTCACGCAACTAATGTTATTTTTCTTCAGAAATTTCAATTTATCATCTTGTCAATAATTTCTAAGAAACAGACAGAAATACTCATAGTATAATCCCTTTTGCGTAAGTTTCATTTTGATGCTTGAAAGTAGAAACAATGCACAGTGTCACATTTTCACGGGATAACCTTACCATTTAAGGTAGGTCCAAGTGAACTTAATTGTGACCATAGCAAGTAGATAACAAGTAAATACTTCGTACAGTAGCAGAGTTGTCTCAGTAGTATAGTACTACAGTAATGTTTACTATATTAAGTAAATATTGAGTGGGTGAGTCATCTAAATTTAATTTTATTGATATGCCTATGGCTGGTGCTTTCCTCTATACTTTTAGCAGAAACGCTACAAAAATACTGAATTGGGGAAAAGAAATCTCCTTGTTTGATGGAGATGTAATTTTTGCATAGTACATTGTCTCTGTGACTAATATAATACCCAGTGTGTCTTCAACTGTTATAACAATAAGCACACACTCAGTTGGGATAAGCCCACTGATGTTGTCACGTATAGCACACGTCACATACAGCCCTTTTTCCCACTATGTTTTACTAAGTAATTCAGCTATATTAGCTATCTACTAATTAAAACAACATTAACTCTTTTACCGGTGCCTTATTTTCTGAAGTTTGGTGGCAATATGGTGGTGCTTTCTCAAAACATCACTAAGGTGTCAGGTGGTACCAGGGAGGTACAAATATAGTCACTCTGAGTTAAGCACATCACATTCAACCCATATTTCTTATTTGAAACATGGTTGATGACTGTTTTCACATGAGGGATGTTGAAGAACGTGTAAATTAAATAGCTCCAAGTGTGGATCTACTTTCCTCATAACACAACTGTAGCAAATTTAGTCTAGACAAGTAGTAGAATAGTCACTGTAAACTGAAGTGAAGGTAGTGAAACAAATTATTTTGTCCTTTGTCAGTTTTTAGCAGAGAAGTCTTTAACTTTTCGTTTTTGCACCATGTGATGACATGACAACTAAATTCAGTTTCTTTTAAGCAGATTGGAACACTATTTTTACTTTCTCATAAAGCACGATATCTTTATTATTCCTATTACAGGGGGGAAAAAAATAGTGTAACATTTTCTCTGCATTTGCCAGTGCCAGAGGAGAAAATGATTTGTAATAGTGTTCCACCATGCTTTGAAAGTTGCTGGCATGGAAAGCTGAGCTTATCAGTGTAAGAGTTCAGTTTGAAAGCTGGGTAGTTCAAGCACAGAAACACTTTTTTGTGTAATGGGAGTGACTAGAGACACAAGTTAGGCAGGACATGCTATCAGGAATTGAAATAACTGAAGATATCCTAGGCTAACGTGGTGGCAAGTGCCAGACTTGCCTGGTTGTATGCTTTCTCCCATCCATTCAGAAATAAGTGTGCACAGCTATAGAAGCAAAAACAAAGATATGGCAAAAGGATGAGCAGTTAACACTTTCTGTAGTTTTGATATTACTTATTCGTGTAAGCACAAAATTTAATAAATTTTGATAGTTATTCATAATAAGGATATAATTATTTTCAAAACCTAAATAATGAGCTACAAAATTATGCTTAATGATGCCCTAAAAATGCATTTAAGTCTGAATTGTTCATATGTTCAAATATCATAAAAGTATTATTGAGTGATAAAATCTCTGTTGGGTCAAATTTTTACATATAAAGGTAACTCACAGGCTGGGTCAGTGGTCTGCTGATTATTTTTTGTTGACACAACAGTTGAAGAAGCCTATCCATTACAACATTGCAATCTGTTCAGAAAAGGAGGAAAAGACATTCTTAGAAATGTTTTAGCCCCTTGGAGACTCTGAGGACTTGTTAAACTCTTAAACGCGGCTTGTACAGCTCCTGCTCCAACTCCTGCTGAAGTTAGTGGCAGGTTTTTCTACTGGTTTCAGTAGCAGCCTATACTACAACTTCAGCTGTCAAAAAACTAGAAATCATTCAGATCAGCCAGCACACAAGTATATATTAGTTTTAACAGAAATTATACTTTGGACAGCTCAGAAAAGAAAGAAAATTGACCTTTTTGTTTCTGAAGAAATGTCTCCCTCCATACTGCACTGCAGAGGAAGTGAGTGCTGTCGGGATTCTGTTTTGAGCATTTAGGCACATGAATTGGCGCTAAAAATGTGAAACTAAAAATAATAATAAAAACCATGACAGAGCCAGTAATTTGAATTCTGTTTTTGTCTTCAAACATAAATAAGTGTCCATTACATTTCCAGCGGTCTCATAGGAGGTAACAGTTCTGGTTACAATTGGTCAAGAACTGAATAACTAAAAATTGATCACACAATTAAAGATAGGCCCAGTGCTAGGTATGGTTACCTAAGTGTGTTTGCTGCTTATTCTGTGTATTGTTACAAGAGTGATTAACCTCTTTTTTCTGTAATCAGGGACTGTTTTCAATGTGGTCTTTGCAAGGCGAGTGTGCTTGTGCCCAAACTTAATATTTCACTTATTTCATTGAGGTGTAAATGCACTTTGTGAAGTGAACCAGAAAAGCAACTGGTTTTTGCCTTTCACAGTTAGATCTCTGTGCTCTTACACTTCAATTTTATGTTACTGAGATAAGAAGAAAAATTAATCTATAAACTTGAGAGCAGTATTGCTTTTAAGTATTTCCTGGAAGCACTAGGTGTCACTAAAGGAAAATTTGCAAATGTTATAAAGGAAAAAAACGCTCCTCTTGTTTCCTTTCAGTCCCAGTGGCTTCCTAAAACTAAGTTCCTGCTGCCACTCTTCAGTGATCTACTTAAACCTGTGCATTACTTAAGGCATGTCTGTAGCATCTTAGGGTTTTCAAAGCAGATGAAGCTGAGGACACATGTTTCTGAAAAAAAAAGCCATTCTAGTACAGTCCTGCCATCATCTCTATGCTCCTGACCCCTCCACTTCCCATATGTAAACCATAGCATGCTGCATCTTTTGTTCCACTGCTGTGGAAAGGGATAAAAGACCAAGAAGAAACTTTTCAAGCTAGCTTTGCAGCCAAAACCATTTTATCAGGGTGCTACAGTATTTCACATGTTTTATGTATATTTAGTGTTCATATCAAGTTGCTCATTATCAATCCAGAGAATGCAAAAGCTTGTCCTAAAAAGAGTCAAGATGTTGTCTGCAGTCTAGGAAATCAGGATCTGTACAGTCACTTCCATGTCAAATCAGAAGGCTCAGTTTGAGTTAAGTAATATTTGCAATAGAGTTCATCAGCATGTTCCAAAGCTTACAAAGTTTTTAAACAAATGTGAGCATGATATTTAGCAGTTGAAGTTTGGCAACTTCCGTAGAAAACCTAACAGGTTTAAATTGGATTTTAAGAGAATTTTTTTAAAATTTTGCTGTATACGGTGGAAAAATAGGAAATCATAGAACAATAGCAAGGCTTGGGTTGGAATGGACCCTAAAATCATTCAGGTTTAACCCCCCTGCCATGGACAGAGATGAAATCCCCTAGATTAGGTTGCTCATTAAGGTATCAAGTTGCAAAGATCTTGTTCCTCAAAAGGTCGGGAAGAAGTGGCTGACCATGCCCAAAATGTAAGAGCAGTTTTGAGGTGGGCAAATTCCTTGCTGTGCTGTTCACAGCAGTAGGGCAGGAAACTCTGCTCCTGTGACGAACTGTGGGTGCACAGCTGAGCCTTGCTTTCCTATACATGTTGGCCTAGCAACTTGTATCCCATGGAGTGGCTTAAGCAAAGGAACAGATCACTTGAGGATCTCCATCAGGTTAAGGAAGGAGATCAGCAGCAAGTCATTCAACAAGGCAGCAACAGTGGGGGAAAAAGCTTTTATAGTAGAGAACTGTACAGATTACAAACAAATTAATTAGATGATGTCTTGAGGGTTTTCCTTTGGATCTAAAATTTCGTATTTCTACAGTATTTTTTTATCCAAAGTCTTTGATACTGTTTCCCATGGCATTCTCCTGGAGAAGCTGGCAGCCCACAGCTTGGACACATGTACTCTGTGCTGGGTTAAAAACTGGCTGGATGGCCAGTCCCAGAGAGTGGTGGTGAATGTTGTTAAATCCAGCTGGTGGCTGGTCACTAGGGTCAGTATTAGTAGTCACTATTAGTAGTCACTATTAGTAGTCACTGGCCGTCAGTATTAGGGCCAGTCCTATTCCATGTCTTTACTGATGATCTGGATGAAGGGACCAAGTGATACCCTCAGTAAATTTGTTGACGACACCAAGCTGGATGAGAGTGTTGTTCTGCTGGAAGGTAGGAAGGCTCTGCAGAGGGATCTGGACAGACTGGATCAGGGGGCCAAGATGTAAGATATGAGATTCAATAAGGCTGAGTGTCAGGTTCTACATTTTGGGCACAACAACCCCATGCAACACTACAGGCTGGGGAAAGAGTGGCTGGAAAGTGGCCCAGCAGAAAAGGACCTAGGAGTACTTGTAGGCAACAGCTGAACATGATCCAGCAGTGTACCCAGGTGGCCAAGAAGACCGATGAAATCCTGGTTTGTATCAGAAATAGTATGGCCAGCAGGACAAGGGAAGAGATTGTCCCCCTGTACTCAGCACTGATGAGGCTGCACCACAAGTGCTGTGTCCAGTTCTGGGCCCCTCAGTTCAGGAAGGACACCGAAGGGCTGGAGCGGGTCCAGAGAAGGGCAACAAAGCTGGTGAAGGGTCTAGAGGGTAAGTCCTATGAGGACTGGCTGAGGAAGTGGGGATTGTTTAGCCTGAAGAAAAGAAAGCTCAGGGGAGACCTTATTGCTCTCTACAACTACCTGAAAGGAGGCTGTAGTGAGGTGGGAGTTGGCTTCTTCCCATAAGTAACTAGCAGCAGGACAAGAGGACATAGCCTCGAGCTGTGCCAGGGCATGTTCAGGCTAGGCATTAGGAGGAATTTCTCCATGGAAAGGGTTGTTAAAACATTGGAATGGAGTACCCAGGGAAGTGGTGAAGTTACCATTCCTGAAGGTGTTCAGAAGATGACTGGAAGTGGCACTTCGTGCTTTGGTCTGGTTGACAAGGTGTTAATCAGTCAAAGGCTAGACTCAATGATCTCAAATGTCTTTTTCAACCTAAATGATTCTGTGATTCTATTCCACTCAACTGCCTAAATCCTACAGTGAAACTGCCTGAAGTTCTTAATAATGGGCTAACATAGAAATGTTAATGCTTAGCTGAATTTGAAACAGTGAAAGCAGATAGTTCTCTTTTGCTTTTTGCTTTTTTTTTCCAAGCACATATTGCTCCAGAGCACTGAACTATTAGTATTATTAGTATGACTACTTAAATCATGAGCATAAAATAGAAAACTGAATGGAATGTAAAATTCCCATGAGTACCATTATGGAGAATAAAGTATGCTGTAGATAATCTGCTAAAGTCCACCTTTTAAACCAGGGAATGTAGTACACAAATTAGCCATATATCTTAAGATAATGGATCTTTATGTGTTTACATTTTAAATAAACCACATTTCTGTATCAAGATTGTTATGACGTGAATCTTGGTGTTACTGGTTAGCCATCAAGGGTTTGAAATAGAACATATCTGAATGGGGTTTTCTGGACAGAGCAAGAATCAGAAAACTGGCATTTGTTCTCAAGAAGCAAATGGTCCTACACAGTGAATGGCTAAGCGTGTGAGTGATAGACTTGGCACACTAGATAGTATCTACAGTGGCAAAAATTTACTCAAGGCTATTTTTATTAATTTAATTATCAAGAACTCTTGTTACCACAACTGCTAATATTCTATATTTCACAATTCTACACCCATTTTGAACAAAGATGGAGTGGGTTTTCTCTGCAAGAACCATAGGAGTACTTCATTAGCAATTAATCAGTATTAGCCAACTTCTCTGGGAGGGAAGAAAAAACTTTTAAATGGATTTGTGATGTGTCAGTTTCTTCAGTTGTGCCCATTGCTGAATTTGCTGGGAACTCAGTACATCTTCCTGTTTTAGAATACCCCCTTCTGGGTGTTGTCCCAAAGTGGGTAGACTGCAATCCCTGACTCATGGCAATCTGATGACTTAGCCATGGAGTGCAAGGATCAAGCAATTCTGACCAGGGAATCTGCATTTCATTTGCAACAGGTAATTTAGCTCTAGTCAGATAATGAATTAATTTGGAGTATATTTTTTTCTGATGTCCATACTGGCAGCAGTCTTCCTGGAACTCTTAAAAAGATCCTATGACAACTACTGTAACTGGCAAGGTGCACTGTATTTTCTCACCAGACAGAAATTGGTACCTGAGACTAAATGTTATATCCACTTCTGCTTCATTTTTATTTCTCATGTTTATTTTGGTAGTGTCAGTCTCTTAGCAGCCACAGTTGCAACCTGAAATCATGCCTTATTTCAAGAGTTTTGGCCTTGCTTTCTCTAGTTACCTGGTGCAGCAGATTTCCTTGGTGAGCAGATATATGCTTATGGCTGTATTGATTGGATGCAGTTACAAATTTTTCCTTCAGTTGCAAGCTGTGAACATGGTCTTCCAGTGAGAGAGAAATTTTCTATAATGAGACAGTTTCTTAAATTTTACTTAACTCAATTTCTTTTCTTATTCTTGTTGTTTTGTTTTGCTTTAAGGTAAGGCAAGACAAGGCTTTAATAAGACAGAATTGATCAAAATAGTACAACAGCTGTTGCTGAAAACACCCTTTATGGCTCTGATCTATAAGACAAAATAATTTTTTGACAACTGACACTGCCTCTGTGTTCCTAATGTCCTCTAAAACCGAAGTCTTAACTTTGGAAGAAATCCAAACAGTTGTTTTGAAGAGAAAATACTTGAAATCATGGAAGTAGTGTTCCTTTCTGATAATTCTCAGTGAAAGCATATTATTTCACTATTTGTTTTTTAAACTGTTTTGTGTAATGCCATATTCTCTTTAATATTACCAGTTAGCAGCATTATGTAATGTTCCCTGTTAATATCCAGACTTTTTGCCCAATTGTAGTGTAATTTATTCAAACCCCGGAGTGTATCATTTGGCAAGGCAACCTGTGTTGCAGCTGTTGCTGTTTTCTCTGTACTACAATCTGTACAAATACTTTCCTCCCTGTATTGTTCTGCATTGGTCTTCACAGCTTTGAAACTGTAGTGCTGTGAAGTGCATGAGAAATTCAGTATAGCTTTGAACTTCATGTAAATAAGTAACACTACATTTAGGGACTAGAAGTGAGAATAGCAGTCACACCAGCTGAGGAGTCTGCTTGGCCTGTAAAATGCTGCTCTGTCTTGAACAGGACTCTGCAGATTGGCTTCTGTTCTTCTGTTTTGCATGAAAACTGTATCCAAGTGGGGATTTAGCAACAGGAGATAAGCAATACATTGATAGTAGAAACTTTAAAAGCACTCATCAGTGTAAGCAACATTGTGAAACACTTGGCTACATTTTAAGTGGAGCACTTTTTGTGTGGAAGACACTTGCAGAACAGTCCACTATTCCTTCATTACTTTTTTAAAAAAAATGGTTGAAAGCAATAGTTTATAAAATAAGCAGTAGTTTTTCCTAACCTAAAAGTCAGTTGTTCTATTAATAACTACCTTTTGAAAATTAAATATATGCCTTTTTTTAAAACATTGGTATGTCCATGTCTATTTGTAAACATTAAGATAGTATCTGGAAGCCCATTGAAAGGGTATCTGCAAGCCCATTGAAAGCAGCTCTTTCCAGTTTTCACATGAATAAGACAGGATATGACTTTTCACATTCAGACTTTTGAGCTGAGAAACTTCCATGCAAGAAAAAGTAGGTCCTAAAGCTGATGTCAAGAGCTGCATTAGGCTGCAGGCTCTTCATTCAGAAAAAGAAGTTTTAAAAGGTAAACACTCTATTTTCTGAATCAATATCAGCAAAGCTGATGTTAGTGGTCTGGTAAGATTGTGAAATACAGTATCAGTTGTGTGTGATAGTTAGCAGAAAAGTAGATGACAATTCCCCACTGAATTGCTGAAATCAATTTGTTTAAAACTATGAAGCTGAAGCATGTTACACTGCAGAAACAAGCAAATCCTAACTTAACCCTTCAAAAAATGTGCTTCCGAAGCCTGGTGTGCATTTTTCAGAGAGTTGCTGTCTTGTCTTACGGCTATAGCTCATTTACAGGCCCATTCCTGTCACTAAGACACAGGAGACTCCCAGATCAAACTACTGTTCATCTGCATCCCTTCAGAAGGTGAGAGGTGAATACCAGTTTTTTCTTACATTGTAGCTATTGGTTATAATTCTAAAAACAAAACAAAATATGCACTGAAAGATTGTTGACACACATAAATTAAAATGAAAATACCTATGATTAATGTGTATCTAGCTTTAGGTAAAATAACTGAATTCATATTAAGCCATTATCCAATTAATTTTCCAAGAGAAAATATTCTAATGGATTTATTTTTTACCAAAAGAATATATCCTTTCATAAACAATCTTTGTAACCAGTATAACACCCACTGTATGGTACTGTTCCGTGAGTATTTTTACAAAGTTTAAATTATTAGGAATTCCAGACCATCTGGTTCCAACGCCCCTTGCATGGGCAGGGACATCTTCCACTAGGCCAGGTTGCTCAGCGGCAGGTCTGGTTCAGCAGATGTGCTGCAAAACAGAGAGAAATACAAATCTTGGTTCTGACAGAACGGGAATTTCATGGTCAGTCAATCAGAAGAGCATACATTGTATGCAGAACAAGTTCACTCTCAGGATTTGGTTTGTTTGAAAGATAAATGATGGAGAGCCAGGTTTGAAGTCTCTTACATTCTTATTATTTCTGTAAACTGCAAATAAACTTGCATGATCAGGTACTTGGAAATCTGAGAGAGCTTTGCTGGAAGAATAAAGCAAAAAACAAGCTATACAACTGAGATGGTATATTTGAGGAAAGGACAGACACCTGTTAAAGTTCCTTCTGTAAGCTGGTAATAATTCTCTAATCTCTTACAAATATTGTTTAAGTTACAATGGTACCTAACCAGTCATTTGTCACTAGACCAAAGATTCAGAAGCCACAGATCCAGTTTCAGACAAAATTCATACTTTCTAACTCTGGCCTATTCTCTTTTTTGTTTGTTTGTTTGTTTTTGGTTTGGGTTTTTGTTTCTTTATTAAACACAAAGACATTTTACTTGACATTACCTACCTCTGGTGAAGTGGCCCTATATTTTTTTTTCACCTCAAAGACCATTCTTGGCTTTGATATCTTTTTTTGCTTTAAAGTCTGTAGATTTTTAACAGGGGTGTCCACAGAATGCAAAATCGGGTGAAACTGAAATCCACATATCAGAAGCATTTATTTGTGGAAGTCCTTGCTCTGAAGTGTTGCAAAGCACTATGCAGCAAGCACTATTTTGTATTATCCAGAGAAGCTATTCACAGAGATAATTTTAGTGTTATGTAAAGCTCCAAAGTTTTATTCTCCTTTTATGGATCAAAGTAGTACTACTGTCAATAATCATGCTGTTAAGCCAAATTTAAAAGCCTTTATTTAATCTCTGCTGCTTAGGTGGCTTGTTTTGTCAGCCTGTGCAGAGCCCCCAAAAACTAAGAATTAATTTAGCTGATTAATACTTAATTTCACTACCACCCACCCCAAAGAAGAACTACACAATAACTTTCAGACTCCATCTTTCTCCCATAAGCATTAAATATAAGTACCGTTCATAAGGATACCTGCTCTTTCTGAAGCAGTGGTTTTTGCCTGCTCTGGAAGCAGGAAGTCTCCTCACAACCATGTGTGTCCTCCTGAGACTCCCCCAGTGCTTCCTGACCTCAGCCATTCCAGCAGCCCAATCACCATCTAATGAGAGTCAGGAAAACACTGCTAATTGATTTAATGAAGGATGTTGATTTACTTCAGATGAGAATCTGCTTCAATAAATCTAAAACCACTTGAAAAAGCAAAGATACCAGATCCGGTATTAATTTTCTGATCTGAGATATGTGTTTCAAGCACTTTTCTCCTCTCCTTTGACATCCTGGCTGCATGGGATTATTTCTGTGTCCTATAAATCACTTTGTCTTAGAAAGGTAGATGGGAATGGGTAGTCATCTCTGTGATTTATGTGGTTTGATATTAGTATGTTAGTTTTGTCCTCCACATGGGTCTTGCAGTATCTCAGTGCAAAGCCCTTATTTTATAAGTCCCGGCTGTTCTAGTCAGAACTCCAAAATATTCTTGGAGAGTGGGGATATATGGTGGTTACATAGCTGTCGCAGTTGTGGCCTTCTCATGCCTAGACATCCTAGGAATGCGGAAGCCAATGACCCAGGAAGGCCATGTTCTGATCTTAGATGAGATCTTTGGAAAGATTTATATATTCTTTCCATGCATCTGTTGGATTTTATCTTTCAGTATTCTCCAAGAATGTTTGCCACTGTTATGCCTTTCCACATGTTGTTTATGAAGATGTCTCTGGAAGTTGGACATCATTTGGTACTCCTAAGGGCTGCTGAGGAGCTTGGGCTGTCATTGTCAAAGTGGGCAGCAGCATTAGCCCTGTCTGTGCTTTGTCACTTGCCATAGGATATGTGCACTAATATCACTTTCCCTATGCCCTGTGCTGGATCCCACAGCATTGGGAGGCTGGTACTGACAAATTCTAATTTGTTCTGCCCCAGAAGGCAGATCTGGTTTAAAAGCTATGTGTCTGCATTGTTGAGATGCTGTACTTGGTTTTGTGGATCTCACCAAGAGGCAGCACATCGTTCCAGAGGCAGGTGCTACTCCTGTCCTACATGTGTTTTGTGTACTGGAGCTAATCTGTGCTGTGGCTATTCAGACTAATTATTAGCAGAGGTACCCAAGTCTGGCTGAAGGTATAGTCAGCCATAAGGGAAGGGGTAAGCACAAACGAAGGTGAGGCAGAATTCCACAAAAGGTTGCCTTTAAAGTTTAGTAGAATGTAATTTTTAACTTGGGATTTCTCCTTTCTTGTGTTCCTAGCTCTGCCATTGATCTGCTGAAGGGTTTTTTTAAAAGCTCTCCTTTCTTCTGAATGCTGGTTCTTACATTAAGTAAAATGATGCTCTGCATTAGACTGACAGTCTGTTTGGACTTTCCAATGGAAAAGCCCTACATAAGATTTTTACCTTTTTTCCCCCCCAGATGAATAATCTGTGCCAAATATATTGACTGATTTATTCATTTAACTTTTTGTGACAAATTCATAGCTTGCCTCCTCCTCCTGAATAAATCCTTTCTTTCAATTTATATTGCGATTGATGCAGTAAAATTGGTACTAGTTCAACAAATTCCACATTTATTTTGATTTTAATTTAAATAAACGTGAGCATGAAGTTAGGCTATAAAGATAATATGAGCATAAAGTTAGGCTGAAAAGCTGAGCTGCACAATTTAGGATTATGTGATTCGCTGTTTTAACATGTACTCTGTAATTTTCTTCTAGATCTGGCTCTGCTATATACTTCCAAAGAAAGTGAGAATAGTATAATGACCAGTGGAATTCTTTCACAGGAGCTTTTTTTCTTCTCTAAATATGGGTATTCCTAGGGGATGCACATGAAATCTGACATCTTAAATGCAATTCTCACTGGTTTAAGAATATGGCACTGTGTAGGCTCACTGGTGTCCTTGAGCCATTTCTCAGCCATATAACTAAGAAACAGAGGATTGTCAGTGAGTATTGGCAAGAAGTGAATTTCACAGATCAGGTAAGAGTATGTTGCAGTTGTACCACTGATCTCAAATATCCTCCTCCATACACTTTGACCCTTAATGCATTCTGAATGCCTAAAGCTGTGCAGCTAAATGAAAATAGATCATATTATCTGAGTGCATGGAAAGCTGGGGCTCACTGCAGTGTATTCACAGAGCCTAATCTGGTGTCGATTTGGGCATTTATTTTCATAAAATAGCTACTCCAGGACCATCCTGTTGCCTTCATTAAGTGACATTTTCAACTATTATTCTTTGTGCAGATTCTCGCTCAGATAGGAGTTATACTATGACTACAGATTTTCACTATGCTGTTTGCCAGCAGGTGAAAAGCACTTACATTAGTGAAGAGAATTACCTCTTCTGAGGGATTATTTCAAAGTCAACAATATAGCAGTGGAGCCTGCTTACAGACAGCAAAAGGCTTTTGTTTCTGTTTGTCCTTCAGTAACACCATCAGGAGACCAAGGGGTACAAAACACTTCAGTGCTTCCCAGCGGAGGGTCCCCAGGCAGCCTCCTGCCGATGCTCCTCTCACCAGTGGCTCTTACAGCACTGGGTAGTTTCCACACTTTGGGATCTCTTGCTCCTTCCAGCCATGGGCTCGTGGTCCAGCAGTTAAAGGCTGGTTGAGATACCAAGAGAACAAGCCCTACTCCCTTCCCTTCTTGCTAACACCACCTGGAGCAAAATGTTTTCTTAACTTCCGTGATAAGGTTATCATGTTGTATATCCTTTCCACTTTGATCTTCTCAGACATGAAATTTAAGCTATCACAAGAGAGGAAACAGTATGGCAGAGCAGTATGTGTAAGCCACTGGCTATATTAGGACTTTTATAACATACTTTAGCACTCTGCTGCTAATGATGACTGTTTAAGCTGAACAATTGCTATACAAAAAAAAAAACTATCAAGGAAAATAATAACTATAACACTTCTGTTTATCATAGACTTTAACTTTACAAATGTACTTTTATTAATGTTTGGCTTTTTAATCTTTAGAATTAGATGTATTTTGACAATATTTTAAGTTTTCCTTAAAAGAAACACAATCTGTCCCCTGAATGTTATTTTATATTTTCATTGCATAATCATTTGCTGAAAAGTAACACTACATGGATGAAAGCTTGTCAAACTACTGATAGATATTAATAGGATACAGTCTATTTGCTGAGGATATAGATGGTGTAGGAGTGCAATTCACAGTGTGCATATAATTTGGGCTTCAACTTATGTTGTTACTTAGAATTGGATTTATTTGTTGATTGGGAGTTTTGTGTCTTTATAGTCTTCATCAAGTGAACTGTTGCAATGCCCTTGATTTTTTTTTTTAAATCTACACAAAATTCCTTTTTCATATCTTTATTTCATGTTCATAGAATCAACATATGGATTTTACATAGTACAACTGAGTACTAGCAGTTTATATGACAAAATAAATACATGCCTGTTAGGATTCACAATTTCAATTGATGGAGCAATTTGCTAACAAAAGATAGAGTTCACCCTGAAGGTCAGCACAATGTTCTGTTCTTTAGTAGCTATTTTATCAAAACTATGCTTGATGTAAATCTAATTGATCGTCAATTTTGAAATATTGATGTTACCCAGAAAGGCTGTGTACATAGCAAGGTCACATTCTGCCCCAGATGTGTTTGTGATACTCCCACTGACAACAGTGGGAGTTCTGCACATAGCACATGCGACAGAGGCTGGCCCTTGATCTTTAAAGCATTAATACTTAAAAAAAAANAAATTCTAAGTTTCCTACTGCAAGTTTGAATTAAGCTAAACCTTCACCGTGCAACACCATCATTTGATTTCAGGCAGAACTTCACAAAATACTCTCTAGCTGATACAGCCTTGCTGCTGCTCAGCATTCAGCCTTTCTGCTTCTGGGATAACTTTTGGTAGGAAGAACCTTAGACAATTTACTTGAGGGACATGAGACCAAGTCTAAACTCTGCTGAAAGTCTGTGTGCTAAATGTCGAAGTCATCCTTTAGTACAGCTCAGACTGCTAAGCAATATGTCATTTTAAGTTTTGATCCTCCTTTTCATTTTAAGCATTTTGGGGGTCCTTGTTTAAAAATGCTGTTCAAAGCAACAGTTTTTACTCCTGACGCAGTACTTCCATTATATTTTCTATTGGTTTTAGGTAATATCTTGTGGGACTTTTCATAGAGGAAAATTACAATTTTTAGGATGTTTAACATTTTAGACGATTGTTAATTATATTTTTGATGGAATACAACTAATTTTAATGGACTGTCATTGGTCTTTATGGATTCTGAGGACTTGAGCCTCTCCCAAACTTCCAGCTAAAAATATAGTTGATATATCAGGTTACAAAGACTCAATCACTGGAAATTAAGCAAAACTAGATAAGTGATTTTTCACTTTGCAAGCTTAAGCCAGAGCACAGTATTGCAATGCTTTCTGGCATGACTATTTTAAAAACAATTGGGAGAGGGATTAATAGACTTTAATGTGAGGCACAGGGCTATATTTTACAGCCATAAACAGATAAAAGCGTGCATTTTTGCCTGCAGGGCATTGCATTGGGGGTTGGACTGGATGACTTAAATGTTTCTTCCAACCCAAGCTATTGTATGATGTGTGGAAATGAAGAGCTGAAAAGGGGGTTTAACAGTCTAGTCTGCAGAAACCAAGTGTATTAATGCTTCTGATAGGCTGTACAGGAGTTAACTCCCATTGTTTATGTGGTGCATCTCTGCTCCTTAAAGGGTGAAATCCACACTCCATTGGGAGATTTGCCTTTGACTTTGGTAGAACCAGAATTTCACCAAATGCTTTAAAGTTCATAGCTATTAACCCTAGACTTCCTGTCTGACCAAAAAGCAGCTGCTGTCATTAATTTCAGTGTTACCTGCCTATGGGAGTGAAGTGCTTTTGAGCAAGACTTGACAGTACTTTATTCTTCTGTACATAAATTAATTTCATAGAACTGTAAATGACAACTTATCTGCAAATTGTATTACTGAAAGGCAGGGAAGGAGTTACAACTGAGCACAGACTTACAAAAAGTCTTGTGGCAATACCCTCTGCCCCCCCAAACAAGTTTGGTCTAGACAGTCTATACAAAACTCTAAAAGATAGGATTGTACAGGATCAGGGATAAACATAAATTTTGAAAGGGGAGCCAGGGAGCTGACATTGCAGCAAAGATACAAAAGCAGGATCTAGGAGTTCAGGGAGTTGTATCAGGCCTGGTTGCACAGACCTTTTTGACTGTTCTGTCTTTTTCTGCTGTCCTCTGTTTAGCTGTCTGCCAAATGATACCAGAGTACATCAGGCTCTATTGGCAGTGTTCAGAAAAGTGTTTGGAGAATCTTGAACAAAAAAAATGTCATTGTATGTATTCCAGTAACATGAACACATCCACTGTACCTGTAGCTATATTTGAAAGAGAAAAACAAAAACCAAGAACTTGGAAACTTTTAAATCTCTTGAGGCACACAAAACCATATTCTAGTTATAAATTTCATTATACTCTCTCTAGAAAAGCAGTAATGAAAAAAGCATATTATCATTACCTAGAAAAATATTGCAATGTATCCTTGTGTTCCATTGGTTAAATTCCAGTTTATAAGGGTTTCCTGGGCATATTATTTTCCCTCATATAAATTATGTCATATAAGACATACACTTACATCCTGCTATTTGTCATGTGGGGGGAAGTTAAATACCAACAAACAAATGATTCCATCTCTCAGTCTCCCTAGTAGATAGTAACAATAATGACAGGAATAATCTTCATTACATAGTCATGCTGAATTACATCCTCAGGCTACTTTCTAATTTTAGACATGCAAGGTTTCCCCAGAAGTCCAAGCTTCTTTCTGTAGTTAGCAGATTTTATAAATGAGAAGGGACAGGCAGGAACAAATGTAGAAAGTGATGAATTTGACTGCTAAATTTGCTGTTTGTCAGAAATCTGTTTTGTGATGATTAATCAACAATAAAGGACAAGAGTGTAGTGCCATTTGATGGTTCCTGGGCTCCTGATTTTAAATTGTATTATGGTAGGGAAACTGTATGTTCATAGTAGAGGAAAGATTTAGAACTGAATTACCCATCAATGCTTGAGTAAGTTCAGGCAAGTAACTGGAAATGCATGCATAGGTAAAATTCAAAGCTAGAATTTTACAGTTCTTTTAATATGCATCTAAACACAACTGTACATCTCATGTGTGTTCTTGTTGTAATTCTTTCTCATATTTTTTTTCTATTCAGTGTTGCTTCTGAAACACAAAATCAGTTTTCTCTTTCCTTACGAAATACACAATTCATTTTTGTATAGTAGTAAACCAACACAAAGAAAACTTTATGCTCAGTTTTAGACTTTCTATTTGCTGATGAGAGGAGGAAATGGATTAATGTAGATTTCCAGACTGAAAAATTACTGTAAGTCTCCTTTAGGAATTCTGTGGGTATTATCACTCAGTGACTTCCATATCACATTTTTTAGCTTTTACATTAAAAAAGTTTACTGGTAACTGCCAACACTATGTGCATGACCTTCAAACTGAAAATCAAGCTGGATTCTATCACCAAAAGCCATCACTTCTCATTATCTTTGATGCCTTACTAATAAATTTAGTGATATGAGAGAGGGCAGAATTTGTAACCTGGAACTTTAATAGAATAAATATATTCTCTTGATGATGTCTGTGCATCCTCATAGAGTCCATTTCCCTTTTCCATGCACAGATACTGAGTAAATTGGTGAGGCCAACACGTGCATACGAATACACAGAAGGAATAATCCTGTGATAAAGAATTTTTAAATAAAGATCTATCTTACAAGGACTCTTGTAATGAAGGTGCATGTTTTCCTTTCCTTCTCTGAACGCACTTGCTGTTTCAAAATGGGGTTCATTATCTCCTTTTGAAGGCAGATATTCCAGTCATAAGTGGAGGGTTGGAGTAATGGCTCACATCTATTTGTGGAACAGGAATATGTGCTAACAACGGGTTGTATGACAGGGCTGCATCTCCCTAGGCTGCCAGGAAAACATGTCAGAACTGTAGCTTCTTTCTGCCTTTGAGGACCCAGAGAGACTGTAACAACACAAATCTTCCAGGAGGGCACAAATTCCAGGCTGGAGAAGGGGGGAATGATTGCAAGTGGTATTCAACTATTAACAGGCAAAGTAGCGGTAGGATCTGCCATCAGCCAAGGAAACATCACCTGCTCTCAGAACACATAGATGTACTTTGTTACTGTACGCTACAGAGGAATTGATGAAGTGTCCTGTCTATTGAGACAGAGCTGTCATACCATCTGCTAAGATCATAGAATCGTAGAATCATAGAATCGATCGGGTTGGAAAAGACCTCAGAGATCATCAAGTCCAACCCTTGGTCCAACTCCAGTCCATTTACTAGATCATGGCACCCAGTGCCTCATCCAATCTGCGTTTAAAAATCTCCAGGGATGGTCAATCCACCACCTCTCTGGGCAGCCCATTCCAATGCCTGATGACTCTCTCTGTGAAGAATTTTTTTCTGATCTCCAACTTAAATTTCCCCTGGCAGAGCTTGAGCCCGTGCCCCCTTGTCCTATTGCTGAGTGCCTGGGAGAAGAGACCAACCCCTGCCTGGCCAGAACTTCCCTTCAGGTAGTTCTAGACAGTGCTGAGGTCACCTCTAAGCCTCCTCTTCTCCAGGCTAAACAACCCCAGCTCCCTCAGCCTCTCCCCATAGGACTTGTGCTCCAGTCTCTTCACCAGCCTTGTTGCTCTTCTCTGGACCTGCTCCAGCACCTCAATATCTTTCCTGAACTGAGGGGCCCAGAACTGAACACAATACTCAAGGTGTGGCCTCACCAACACAGAGTACAGGGGAAGGATCACTTCTCTGGTCCTGCTGGCCACGCTATTTTTGATACAGGCCAGGATCCCATTGGCCTTCTGATAGGACACGCCCCTGTTGGGCCCCAAAATCTGCCCAGGTAAACTGTAAGAATATGCATCATTTTCCAGCATGTGAATTATACTTCACTGGCATTGTGCATTCAGATAAATACTGAGCTGAACATTTTTTTTAATAGAAATTTGTTACCATTACAAGCTAAATGGTTTCCCACTCGTGGCAACAAATATTTTGTGCTCAACCTTTTTCCAGATTGGAATATCAGGAAAAATGGTCCAGGAGCAACCTTGACATCAATCACATAGAAATACTCATACTTGCATTCAGGGCTAACCTGATGTGAAATGAGAAATTATTGTTCAAGCTCTCCAGAGATCACTGCTGCTACACAAGAGAAAATTTTGTGCCTCTTGGATATAGAATTCCCTACATTTGGGATATAAATTCAATTCAAGATCAAAGAGATAAGGGACATGACAGAAAATAGGAGAAAGGGAAGCAGCATCTAAAGGAGATTGTGCATGTTCCTAGGACAGACATAGGGAGGAGTGATTTTGATGCACATAAATACACCCATGGTAGCTTTAATTCATTTATTTCAAGTCCTGATGAACTGAGGAGTTTTCAGGATAGACTTCACAAGACCTCCCACGTCATTTGGTACTTTGGCTTTCAAGGCTGGGCTGGAATTTGGCAGGAGACATTTACTGTATTGACTGAGACAAGCTGCATTCAGAGACTCCGTGTATCTGTTGTCATCTAGAAGAGAGCAGCCTGTCTGGAGCTGACAAAGTAAAATTAAGATTTATGAACTGAGTAATTTTGGAAAGTCTAATCTTGTATATATATTGTGACTAGCAATACTGAACTCCTACCTAAGGGCTTCAGAGCATGTATAACTTCATTCTCGCTGTGTGTGTCGTTATTCTGTCTTGATAGATGAAGACATGGAAACAGAAAAATGGGATATGCCCAAGGGTATTAGGCAAGTTGGTAGCAAAATGCTGTAGAAAATCTGCCAATGCTTTCTTATAAATGACAACTACAAACTTCACATGGGATTTTGTACACCTTTATTATATATGTTACTCACTCGGTCCATCTGATTTAGTTAGTTTATACCTGAGTCTTAACAGATCAGAGCCATGCCAAGATTACAGTTAGGCTTCCAGATGTTTGCCTCGTGATTTTCCCCTTCGCTCTCATCTCCTGTATCTTTTAACAGTTTTTTTAATGAACACAAATGGTGGCTCTAACTGTCTGGGACTAACACAAGCCAGGGAAGAGCTCAGGAGGCCAAAGCCACACAAGCTGCATTGTGTGGGGTGTTACAGTGGAGAGTCACCTCAGAACAGAAGGAATAGGAGACACACTGGAGTTATATAGGGGCTGGTTTTTGTAATGTAAAGGAAAGTAGTTCCATAATATCAGCTTCATGCAGCAGATGCTAATTAATGGTTTTATAGTTTTCTGTGGCAAAGAGATTCCAGTCTAACACAACTGACTTTTCTTGAAGTGGAATACTACAGAATGTTGTGTTTCAAGCAGAAACAGAAGACAATTTTTAAAATTAGTTTTAAAATCCAAAAAGAAAAGCAAGAAAATTCTTGTGGTATTTTTATCTTGATGTAAATATTTCTTAGGTTATAAATTAAATATGTTTAGTTTTGGGGGAAGACACAAATCTGTCAGCAGAGACAATAGGCAGAGGAGGATGTTTTGTCCTTGAATCACTTGTGCTTTTCTATGACAAGCTATATTTAAAAGCATTTAATTAGAAAAAGAAATCTGTTTATGGATTCATTTGATACCAAGTGCCAGTGATGAATGGTCAGCTGCTGTCCAAGGCCCTGGCTTTCATTATTGAGTTATTTAGATACGCATATGTGAGTACCAGAGAGAACTGAGATTTTTCGTGTTTATCGAGAGGAAAAAAATGTCCCAGATTTGGAACATATGTTTTTTAGTTCTCACTTCCACTTCAAAATCAAGGCTGTATTGTGTTTACAAGGGACATGTGATCAGAAACTGCAATACAGGTCCTACCTTAGAGGCAAAATATACCATTAGTTCCCAGGGGGATTGAGCTAATAGATCTGCCCTAGCTTTAGTAAAGTTATCATGAAAAGAAAAGTAGTGTGAAGAAGAAATGTAACTCTGCGCCCAGCTGACCCTCGAGAGGCAAGCCTCAGATTTTACTTGTGGCTGTGAACAAATCTCTCGGGACTTGCTTCTTAGCGGGCCTCAATCAACACAGTGGCACTGGCTCTGGGGCATGCAGAGAGTGAATTTCAGTCACTGTATTACACCACTGTACACATAAAATCGAATAACACTCTTTCTAGTGTATAAAGGCATGTTTTTATGCTCTGAATCTCAGAAGTGTCGAAATTTGTGTGCTAAGTAATTGGCTTTCTTAGGAAAGAAGCCCACAGACTCTATAGCCAGACAAACTCCCTCAAAGTGGTGATGCTTAATGCTGGTATGAAGCAATAGTCCTATTGCATGAATCAAAAGCTTGAGCACTACATTGCTCATTGCTCATTTCACTTAAATGAAAAAAATCTATATTATAGTGCTCAACCACATATCCCGCTCACTACTTCCCAATTCCATTTTTCCACCGTTTTTTTTTAAACTGTTATTTCTTATAAAACTATACAATCTTGTTTGGATGTATTAATATTTACCAATGAACTCTACTCAAATACAATTAATAAATGATCATAAAGCATATATTCTATAAACTGAATTTACATGAACCCCACACCAGAGAGCTTGGCTGTCTTTGGCCACTTAAGCTCTTCTATTTCCTATTTATTATGTTCTTATTTTCTTTATGAGAAGACATTCTTTGATTACTTTTCTTCCAGTTCTAAATATATTTTTAGACCACGAATATTAATCTGAATTTTAAATGTTTTTTTTCTCATTAGTGTTCAGTGGAGGAATGGACAGTTGCACTTTCAGAAATAATTATTTGCCTAGCTAGTACTGCTCATAGGTTATTTAGGGCATCATCATCATTAGAAACATTTTCTATGTGATTAGGTCAAGCTGGAGCTCCTGAGTGAGTTGTGCAATTCTCTCTGTGAAAACCAACACAACTGAAGATTGCCAGTTATTTCTGTGAGAGCCATAACAGGCAGTAACAGAAGATTTACCCTCTGGATACTTAATTGAGCAATATGGATGTTCTAGTTAGGGGATATTTTAGCAGCATTTTCTTTTAAACATTTGCTTCTTTTTTTTTCTTTTTTTTTTTTCCAGATTTGATAGATCAATAGATACAGGCAAGTTTTCTAGGCTTCCTAGTAGGTGACTTCTCAAAAATTTAGTGTCACTGCAGACAGTCTTATTTTTGTTATTAGTCAAGGCACCTACACATCCCCCACATTAGCTAGAAGAAGAGCATAGTCTCAGGTGTATTAAAGATTTCTTCCAGATATCCTCTTCTCAGTTAGCTATGATCTGTCCAAGATTATAGTGTGATGAGTACATGTCAATACCTTCAGACTTACATCCACTCAACATAATGAATTTCGTAATGAATGACAAGCACAGGTGGAGCAAGGATTTTTCAGTGGGAGACAATATATATTATAGAGGA